>CAAKHB010000175.1:17424-28133 GCA_901007665.1 Aeoliscus strigatus | reverse complement strand
AGACATCTGTCTTTATGAATAACTTCTTTACACAAAGTTGAATTGTAAAGGAAGCTCAGAGATTTTGTACTGCTGGGGAGTGGCTGGTGCTGATGGGACTGGTGTGTGTGTGTGTGTGTACGTTGCCATAATAACACCAGAATTTTAGTATAGAAGTGTGTGTGTGTGTGTGTGTGTGTGTTTTGTATCTGATTGCATTGTGAGAGGAAGTTGTTATGAAGCAATGCAACACAAACAATGCCTTCTTTTTTTTAAAACCACACAGTCTGGGCTGAGGTGAGACAAGTGGAAAAAAAAGAAAGTTTGTCAGCTATTTTCTCCCGTCTGCTGTCCTGGAGCTGATCTACCAGTCACTGATTCATTCAGTGACCTCCTCGAGATCTCCCTCCTACATTTGTCGGGTTGTGAGGAAATGAGAAGGTGTGTTTGTTTCTCTATTGTTGAGTTTTCGTTCAGTGTGTTCAGTTCTTCTTTCCTCATGATGATCTCTTAAAGTCTGTGCATACGCCACAAGAAGAGATAAAAGTCTTTATTTTCTCAAGGTGGCAAGATCAAGAACAGACATAGTTCTGGTCAGGACATTCCATACTTCGCCAGAAGTGTGTAATTCTGTGCTGTACCTCGCCCACAAATGTCTTACTTATCATACAATAGTTGTTGAAGGAAGAATGAGGAATGAGCTGCTCTTTCACTGTATGGACAGGCCTTAAGAAGATAAATGCTACTTTGGACAACAGGATGAAGCTTATGATTGTAGTCACACACATAGCAATGAACATTTTGTGACTAAAATGTAGATTGGTTTGACAACAACTTCAGTACCAAAGTAATCAGTAATCAAAGAAACTTGTGCAACTCTAATGGCTCAATACTGGGTCTTAATAGCCTTCGGACGATGTCTGCAGTCACACTGAGGCTACACAAACAGTTTTTGTGTTCAGGATCAATACGTTGTTCTTGGCAACAAGAAAAATGAACAACACAACCAGCCTTGTGGTGCAGTGTTCTTGTCTTAATAACCTTGCACCAGAACCCTGTCTTTCTGCAAATAAAGATATATTTTAAACCATTATTTATTCATGGATGTTGCACTGAGCGCTCTTTTGCTGAAACACCCAAATCACACATACACACATCTTCACCTGGAAGCCACCCAGCACACTCACAGTCTGAGCTGTTGGCTGCTGAGCAGCTGCCTTTCACGATAACTTTACACTTGTTGTGTGATATTTGGACACATCAGTCATTTCTCCTGCATAAACAGCGAGATTTCCGCCACTCAAAAACACACTTGTCCTCCAGTCTGTTCTCTGTGTCTCGGTGATCAAAAATGTTTGTTTATTACCTGTACAGCCTGGTTTACACGGGGAATATACAACCTGTAGGGAAAATACTGTTTGCAGATTTGAGTGAATTGCAGTGATCACTCGTTCATGTTGTAAAAAAATTGTAAAAAAATCGGATTAAATTCTTAATTCTGATTAATTGCATTGCCACACAAACTTCAAAGAGTATCACAGAGGTCATTGCATCGGGGAAAAAAAAAGCGAGAATACAATGGTTATAAAATCTCTGCCAGAAATACCATCGTGTTCAGCTGTCCTTGTGAGGAACCCAATGTCAAATACAATTGAATTGATGTTTTCAAGGATAGTTTTTTCTTGTTAAAATGACTCATTGTATGTTTTCACTTCACTGCTCATTGAAAAGGTGTACTTAGATGACAATGTCATTACCTACATCCGTTATAGCAGCTACTGATGACAGGTCTACTACCAGCGTCAATCGGCATGTCTCTGAGTTTTACTGAGTTTGTGCAATTACTCGGAGAGATCTAATGTCTGGAACGTGAAACAAAAATGTGCTATCATAAAACTCAGTCAAACCCAAGGATATTTGATCCAGCTCATTCTGCTCACTGTCTCCTCTGTTCCAACATCCGTATACTTGATGATCAGCCATATTCACCAGCCTTTATCTCTTGTACTCCTCGCGTCATTACCATGGCCGCCTTACCCTGAACTTGTGCAGATGCTTTTTGTGTCCCACAAAAGGCTGAATATTTCTGGCTCTTGTTTCCGATGCATCAGTGTACCCAAATCGAATAAACATGGTTCACCAGAGAGGAGGAAGCCTTAGATATCAAGTCTCCGGAAATGCACAAACAGTTAGACTTAGAAAATTTCCTAAAAATAGCACCAACGATAGAGATCGGGTATTTGAGTGGAGTGAGCTCAATCAGGCCTGATCTGCTTCCCTGGAAGGATGAAACATGTTTCAAGTTACAGGTGCACAAACTCACAAATATCACCTACAGGGTTTCTGAAGCACCGCGTTTGACTGAGCCGAGATCGTCGTCCACAACACACCTTTTCTCTCTTTGTATTGTTGATCTGAGAATTAAGAATAATTCATTTTGACATGGTTACGTAGATGTTTATTTTTTTCTAAAAAAAGTACGATTTATGTAAGAAAAGTGTGTAGGAACAGCATCACGTGTTGAGGACATACTGTGAAATCTTACATACGGAGGTCTGGAACTGAGGAGGCAGCACACACGTTCACAGAAAGGTTATGTTGTGTGCTGGCAAATGAGTTCAATGACTAATTTGGATTGTTAAAAGAAACACACAAACTCTCTCTTTATCCATCTCACACACACCCACACACACGCACCATAAATAAACATCAAGAACTCTCACATCCAAACACCCTACGTTCTCTTCAAGTCAACTACGTCCTCAAAAGACACAGTTTATTATTTCAAAGACACTCAAATTAATGATTGGTGAAGGTCAGACTGCAGACAAGATAAGATGATAACATGATATGTCATTTGCCGTCGTATGGATTGACACTGATTAATGGAGAAAATAACTGACAGCTGTTCACATTAATCTCAGCCGTAAGATTTTAACAGCCCGACATTTCCAAGGTCTGAGCACCAGATACAACAAAACATTCATGTTATATCCTTGTCCCGGTCAACTACAGTTGTTCACAGCTCCAGCCCTACAGCAGCAGCGATAAACCCAACAAGAGCGGTTGGAGGCTGCAGACATTCAGTCAACACAGACCACAGCGTCAATAATATCAAAGGGTACAGCGGTAGTGTCGGGTAACACAGTGGCCTCAGACCATTGTGTGGTATTGATAAAGCCTCATGTAATACCTTGCGTGGGTTCGGGAGCTCAAGTACCTTTGCTCAGCCGTTCCCTGAGTAAGGCCGAGGTATCAGTTGACAATTAGCTCCAAACGCCGGCTGAATTCAAGGAAGCACACATCAATACAAGTGATTGAGAAACATAGTCGCACTTCATTTCTCTGAGCACTACATTTACAGGAAGCCTGACTGAGCTATCGACAACTTTAGTCTTAGTACACATATTATCTGCCGAACATAAATTATTCAGAGATTGTTCATATTTTTGATGTGTAAAGGATTTTCTGGGAGAACAGCATTTAAAGCCTTTTGAAATCAATAGCATGAGATTACAACGGCAGTGATTTAAAATGTAGCACGACTAAGACCGGTTAACATGGTAACGTAAGAGTAAATTGATCTTCACATTTGTATGAATAAAGAAGGAAATGGAGGTAAGAAATTCTCAGCATTTAACAATAAATCAGTATTTATCTGTATCAGCCAGATAAGTTGAAACTGAAACAGTTTCATAATGTTTAAGCGGCTCCATTTTCTGCTGTGATAATAGACTTCACCTTTGTAAAATATCTTTTGATTAGTTTCAATCAATTGGACAAAAAAACCAAAAATACATTCATTGGAAAATACAACTGATCCCATTTCACACCGACGTTCACCATGTTCTGTCATTTTGTAGATCAAGACACATATTCATAGATGAATTGATAATAAAATAATCATGTATCTCCTAGTCTTTCCACACAACTTGAGTGCATTTAATGACAGAACTATGCATTCAGCTTGAGGAATACCTCATTGATCTCAGTGTCTGAACTGAAACGTTAAATGAAATCTTGAGTGCCGTTTTCTCATACAGGCTTTTTAAAATGCTGATAGAAACGGCTGATGGCTCCTTCCTCCTTCATAGTCAGGAGTGTCACAGTGATCTGGAACTGTCGAAGACTATGTACATGGAACCATCAGCGGCATTGAATTAATGTCCATCATTCTTTTTCCCCACTGAAGACATTAAAAGAAAGAACACTAAACAGATTAGTTTTATGCTTTTTTTTGGTCTGTTGAATCACATCATTGTTATATCACACTCACACCATTATTTAAGTTGAATTACTTCGACAGGCTTCTACAAACCAGCATCTCTTGTTCTAAATCAAATCATAAAGTGTGAAAAATGAAGCCTGCGTCACTCACAGGAACATATGTAATGTCAGTGATAGAAAGGCAAGTATGAACAAGCCTTGACTTTTTTTCCCATTTTCCCAGAAACAGAGTGTTCATTGTAGAGAATAAATATTCTTTTTTATTGCCTCATTTTTCATCACAGCAACAAATCCAGGTAATTGCATCCCTCTTCAATATTACAGACAATGATCGTGGGTGTTGATAATCCTTTCAAACCCTCTGTCCATAACGTTGAACGTGAACAAAGGAAATAAACTTATAGCTATGTGAAGTATTTATAGCTCTGTGCAAACTGGGACTTGTGGTGCAATATCATCTTGGATTGGCCTACACATTAGTCATGATAGATTTTTCTGCTGCTAAGAGATCAGGCTCAAATTAGTCCTCTCTACACATTAAAGCATGTATTTGCTCTGTACTTCTGTATTTCATTTGTAGTTTACTGCAATTAAATGGTTGTTTACTACACTAAATCTGTTCTGCCCTTTCTGAATTCTAATGATACAATGAATAAGTGCACCACCTATTCTTTGAGGAATATAAGACATTTTCACTTATTTCCCACTGTTTCTTCATGCACTTTAATAATGAGTACAAGAAGAACAACAATGTGAAGATAATGCCCCTCCACTAAGTTTCATCTCGGGACCCAGCAGGCAAATGATTCAATTGGGGGGGCGGGCATGCTTGAGATAAAAGAAACGAGACCTATATCTGAGATAACGTGACAACATCTGAGACAACATGCTTGGGAGCAATCAATTGAGTCAAATTAATACATGTGCTCTTTGGTCATCTTCACCTTCAGTTGGAATTAATGATTGGTTCATACAAGAATTGATCTTACATAACTAAACACCACGTTGTTTTCACAATAACTAGCAATTTGTGTTTAGCAAATATAATATTACACAAAATGAACAAAAAAAAATGAAGAAAAAACACAGCTTGGCCCGTCCGGTCACGTCAATAGATGAGGAGCTTCTCCTGGCACAATACAATACTATGGTACTGTTAATACATTCACTGTATCCAGCACATTATAATGACATGTAAATGCATTACAAAGTGTAGCCAGCACTTCTGGGTATTGAAAATTCATCACATCATATTTAAAGGGGAGGAAAAGTACATGTACAGTCCTACTGTACTGCAGCCGTTCTGCCCGCCTCATTTAATTTTGATAAATTCATCATCATCATTTCATGTGTGCAACCGTAGCTGTTCCTTCAAATTTCCTGCCTCACATTAATTAGTCGAGTAAGTGTACAGATCATTTCTGCTGTGATGATATATGCCAGGTCGGCTTCAAACAGGCACTTGGTAGTTTGGATGGGAAATAATATCTCTTCACTAACTCGAGGCATGGAACTTTGAGTAAATATGTGTGCAGCGTTGCACCACGGGTGCCTGGTGCAGCAGCAGGGAATTGCTGAAAGCTTATAGCAATAGTCCGCCCACAAACTCTCTGAGTGAGTGCTTTTTTTATCCAGTAGGAAACTTAAAAAAAATCATATGTCCATTAATAGCAGGTAAAATCCTTTAAAAGCAGCTTCAGCTTGGCCTATGACAAGCCCACAGTTGGCCGTGTGCAAAACGTGTACTTGTTCTTTGAATGTTTCCCCCCACAAAACAGGCAAAATGCTTATCTGCTTTCCTACTATGGATGTAGTCGTAGAGTCCCTGCATGTCGTAAATGTCTCTCTGCATACAGAACATCTGACTCAAATGAACGGTTCGTTATCAGTCTTCTGCAGCTACTTGAAACAATGGCATGGTCCTTAATCATGGTGGCCAGGGTGGGCCGGTTTTTTTTGTGCGTTTTATTTAAATATTTGTGCCAGTGTTTCAATAAAAGATTGTACAATATTCCAGCTAACACTATATCAAGCAGCTAATGTGCTAATAATGCCGCTTTTCCATTACACAGTTCCAGCTCTACCGGGTGATACTTGACTCTACTCTGTTTGGTTCCAGACACGTCGTTTTCCATAACAGTTCAATACCTCCTGGACGTGAGTGGGTTCGTCCCAACAGAGACGTGCTTTAAACGCGCCACAAACCCAGTGTAGGACATGGAAGCGATGGCGATCAGTTAGTGGCTTTTTGTCACAGATTAAGTAGAGTCCAATACCGGCCACTATAGTCAACAACAATAATGACCTCTGGTCACACGTTAGTATCAGCTCAGCTCAGAGGAGGAACCAAAAAGAGCAGACACCAGGTGGTTGTGGTGGTATAGCGAAAGAGGGGCATAACGTTCTAGCTAACATTCCTACGTTAACAAACGTTCAAAAACTCATGTTTGATATTGATATTGTCTTACCACTAGCTATAAAACAAATCAACACACTGGTATCTTTATCTAACATTAACTCACTTATAAATATAAATGGATGTAGTGGTCTGTGTGGGTTTTGTCTTCCATTCATCTTCTGTCAGTCAATCACATTGGGGTGAATCCTGGTGGAAGAAAAATGCCGACCCTGTTTCAGAGGTATTCTTGGTAGAAAACATGTCATTATCTCTTGCTCCATGCTTTCATGACATTTTTAACTTCAGTGGACAACTAAATTGTTGTTTCACTTCATTTATCAATAGCGCTCCTGCTTCTTGTCACATGTCAATTACTGCAAAGGTCGTGTCATTATCAGTGTCTTCAGCTCCTGCTCCATCTAATGCATCGAATTACAAACTGGTTATTGTCTCTTTGCGTAGCCAAGGAAAGTGCAAACTTTCTATTTAGAGCAGGGGTGTCAAATATACAGCCACAAGTGTACAATGTTACAGAGGGTCCCCGAGATGCACTGACAAACAGTGAAAGTTATATAAAATACATCAGATGCATTGTTATAGAAAAATAACAGCTGTTCCTGTTTCAGTAACAGTGAACCGGGATAGATTATTTCTCTTCCTTCATAACTCCAGTTTAGTTGTATGGTGATGGTGAATCGGTTCAGGAGGTCTGGATCACTACCCACGTGGAAATGAAATAATTTCCTAGTTCTTGACAAGTTCTTTTAATCTTTTCAAGTGAAATATTAGACTTTTCAGTTCCAGATACCTGCTACTCAACTGGCTGTACCTTTCTAGCTCTGCTATAAAGTGTAAAACATATGATTACATAATAAAATGAGGCATGATATTATGGAAATTGGCTTTTTTCTGAAGACATTTCAGCTAGTTGATGTTTTAAAATGATTGGCCATTGGTTGTAAACATTTTAATAATGTAATTGTAGTTATTTGCACTTATGTATGGGTCATCATGGTGTATTTTACTGGTGTGGCCCACTTGAGATCAAACTGAGCTGAATGTGGCCTCTGAACTAAAATGAGTTTGACACCCCTGACTAAGAGGATGTGACATGTATCTGCTCCCCTTGTTGTTTCAGTCAGGCAACCATGAGAGCGTCTCTTGGGCGTATCGGTGGAGGTTTTTAAGGTTTTGTCTCAGCACTGTGTGCCAGACCTGATTGCAGCCCGTTTGAGAACCGCAGGACTGTCATAAATGAGTAATACAGCGGTCAGTTTAGGTAAATTCCTCATGTTAACACAGGCCAGGTGTCACGTTCCCCCACAGAGATTAAAGTTAGGCTAAGATATCATCTCATATAATGTACCATATCACTCCACTGTGGTATTCATATATTCATACTTTGGGAATCGTTACATTTTTAACATGACAGGCAAAGGTCAAGATTGGCCAGAATTCCCTCGAGCACTCAACCATATTTTTCACATTTGACACATGTATCCTTATGGGAGCACGCAAGACGCTGTCCATGAGATTATAATTTTAAATTAGATCTAGGCTTTACAGTATATATTGACATTTCAACAAGAACGTGGAGCTAGATAGAGTCTAAAAAGAGGGACTACCCTCTGGGGACTATGACCATGCTTAGTAAAATGAAAACTGTCAACCACCACACTTTGCATTTTCTATAGAAATTCAAATTCCGTCGGTTCAACTGTGGTTCCTATTAATAAAACAAATAAACAACCTTGATTAATGCAGTTGTCTTTCTAGGACTAATAGGGACATAGATGTAAACCAGATCTATGGAAATACGTCAAGGAAATTATTATTATTATTATCATTTGTCTGCGTGTTTCAGGGCTGCATGTAAACGTCTGCATGTCTGAATCACTTTCTGCCATAATGTGACTTAAAGCACGATACTCATTCACACTCGTTCATTCTCACATTCACGCTGGCTGTCAGAAGCTGCTATCCAAGGTGCCTGGATGCAAACACACTCACACACGGAGCTCAGTGACTTGCTCAAGACACTTCAACATGGGCTCTGGGAGAGTGTGCTTTGAACAAAGAACCTTCCAATTATTGGACGACCCTGTCTATCTCCTGACGTGCTGACAGGCGCCTGAACAACAGCCCCTGTCAGTTTACGTTTATATTATTTTCATAAATGTACTAAGAATGGTGCCTGTGCTCCAGTCATTCCTACAAATTCCACTCACAGTGGTGGAAGGTAGCGTTTTATTAATATTATACTTATTGTGAAACCAAAAATAAATGGTAAATGGTACTAAACCTGTCTATCATGAAAGAAAGAAAATTAAGGGGGCTGAGTAACAATTTGGAAGATCTTCATTTGAATAAATGTCTGTCAATCTCTACAATGGAAGAGATAATACTGTGATGATGGAGATTATGTTTCAGTGATGATTTCTTGCTGGGTTACTTCATAGGCAACTGGACATGTAGTTTGCTTGAAGACTGATGATTCTACTGTATTTGCAGTGATTGGACTGAATGAGCAGGAGCATGTGGTACCAAACAAAAAAAAGATTTTAAATGGGCTACGACTGTCGCAATACTAGCATTACGATCTTTTCAGTGTCAAAGAAATAATTTATTTCCAAAGAGAGAACTACAAACAGGTGGAAAGGTGCAGATGATCTAACAGGTGGTGTGACAAGGTTGGGGAGTCCCGCCAATCCCGTGTCTGCCATTGTCGCTGCCAGAGTTATATTAGTTTGAACTTTACCTGCGATGCATACAAATGGCTGAAGTTTGAGAGTTTCCTGAAAGTGACTTTGCATTGGCAGAAAACTTGATGTGCCAGGTGGGTTCATGTATTTAACATATTTTTTTGCCAATTTAGCTCAGTTTAAAAAGGTAGCTGCATGTAGTGGTTGGCATAAAACAAGTGGGAGGTTGGACTTTATGTATACAAGTGGATATGTAGGCAGATTTCGCCCCCCCCCTCTCCACAGAAAAGACCATTAATAATCAATAAGTAATTCAAGATTGACCACAAATTTGGTGACTTGCAAATTGCAGATTTCAAAAAGGTTCATATTTTTTGAGAGAGAGATGAGTTCACATATCATTGATTGGATTTATCCCTCTGAACATGCCACACAACGGACAATTCAAACCAACGGAGCAATATGTGTTGATGCTTTTTCATTACTCTCTACAGCACCTTGGAGGCCTCATCAGGCTGTGGAGGTGACTGATATTCGAAGAATCAACCGTTCACAGCAGCCAAACTGCAGAGTTTTGGCCAGTCAGCAGTTTCTGTTCTATCACAACAAAATATGTCTCGCTTTATTTATTTATTTTTGAAGAAATACCACAAAGGGAGTGATTGTATGCCTGGTAACTTTAGGCCACCTGAATACACTTAGACTTTCCTACCTGGATTTGACTTATGAATGACCATCAATGGACCTGTTTCTCTTGACCTTCATCTCTCGCCGGGAGCTCATTGTGCTCCAAAGAAATGAAGAGGCAGCAGGATGCGTCATAAATAACTTCTGACAAAAGCAAACTAAAGTGCTCTTTCTTTACAATTCAGAATCAGCTGTCATCACATGCACAGACAACAGGGATGCAGACGGTCCTCATCTGTTTCCAAACAGCAGCCCTGCTGTCAACTTCACCCTGATAACCCGAGCATAAAGCAACTTCCAGGTGAGCTCCTCAAGTCAGATACTCACAGTGAGAGGCGGCGGATGCTCTGCTGAAGACACGCAGAGTGTAAAAGGTGAATATATGCAGCAGAAAAAACATCTTCCCAGTGCTGCTGCTGCTGCTGCTGCTGTGCTCTTATCCGTGTGTGTCCGTAACCGATGGGAGATCAGTGTCGGGTACAGAGACAGAGGAGAGGCTCATCATCCTCTGCTATCCAGAGAGAGAGAGAGAGAGAGAGATCGAGAGAGAGACAGAGACAGAGAGAGAGAGAAAGAAGGAGGGAGGGTGGGAGGGGGGATGTGGAGGAGGTGCAAACCGCTCCCATGGCGATAGACTACACCCTCACACCGCATCATCACTCTCTCTCTCTCTCTCTCTTTCTCTCTCGCTCCCTCCCTTTGCTCTGCCCCCCACC
>CAAKHB010000175.1:0-17404 GCA_901007665.1 Aeoliscus strigatus | reverse complement strand
CCTCCCTACCCCCTGCCCCCGGCTTCCCCCCCACAGACACACCACAACCATGGATTTTATTTCTATTCTTCCACTGTACTTTTTACAGATGTGCTTTGCATCAAAAAGCTTCCCATGCTGTATTTCGGTGTTTTGTTTATATACAGAAGCAGTGTTGGGGAAGTTACTGTTAATTAGTAATTAATTACAATCATTAATTATCGCTGTAGGAAAGTAATTTCATCCATCCATGGTTAATGAAAGTAATAAAACACTAGGAAAGGTCATTTGTATGTATTTGCTCTTTTTTTTGTTATGTTTTGATGATGCTTTGATTATCTTAAATTATGACCTTATTTCATTGTTGCATTGGCACAGTCACATTTGCCCCATTATCACAATGATGATAGGATGGCAGTGACACAACAAAACACAATGTTCTATGTCACTCCCAACCTGAACCACGTACCAGTACACGTGGCATTTTAAAACAGTAAATATTGGGTGTCAATAAAGTGGTTTCTTGCATATCTAAAAAAACATTTATAACCTAATGATGTCATGTATCTTTTATTACAGAAATTAACAAGCAGAGTTTCAAATCAAGTGAATCTCATGCACCAAATGAAGCTCTAACATAGTTTTGCGATAACGTGTTGTTTTGCCAGGTGCTTCAGACGGCAGAGAACGCCAGCGCCACTGTCCACCAAGTTGTAACAATCCTGTGGAAAGTCAAGTAGTAGTCAGGAATGTCATTGAATCCTGTGTTACTTTCTTATATAGTACCTTTATCTATATCTTTACACAGCAACAAAAACGACCTTAACATATACAGCATCAGCCTTTTCTGTGGTTGATTGTCAAAGGTTTGTTGTGTACAGTGTATTTCTCTAAACAGATCTTATCAACAACAAAAACTAATGAATTCTAACATGGACCAAGATGAGAAAAAAAAACTGTGTATTTCTTCCATCTTCAATCAGTAAATATTTAAGTTGTCCGACTTTGCTCAAGTACTGTTTGAGTAACAATGATCTGCTGTCCACCACTGTAGATACACACGATATACACTGTACAAAACTTATGCAGATATACACTCAACTCTTTAAAAAACAGGGCTTGTATAACCTGCTGGAAAAGACACAATTCATATTTAGAGATGATGCAAAATACATAGCTGTTAAAGACAATTACAATTACAAATCAGACAATTGCTGATTTATTTCCCATGGCAAACACTGGATCTATGGTAATGTATGTTCCATCGCCAAGTAAATATGGACTGTGTCTTTTGGTCTCATGAGAAAAAGTATTCTGAGTGCTACTTTGGCAAAGAACCGTTGTTGTCTTCGGATCTTTATCCTTCCACTGTTGCTCTGGCCCTACTTACGAGTGGGCAGATGCAGTTTTCTCTGTGTTGCCAGGTTTGCTTGCATCCCTGACTCTCAATATCCCCCCTTTGTTTGAGATAATGTCTCTCTTTGTGTCTGATTGGAATGGATGCCTCTGTCCCTCGTCTTTCTCTCAGTATACTGGCAGATAGGCTATCTGAGGATAAACAATATTATCACTCACAGGAGATTCTTTAACAATTATAACAAAAGCTAACACAACACAATGAAATGATGATTACTATCTTGGCACAACATGCTGCTACAGCAGGTGCTTTAATTAGTATAGAAATTAAAATCTGGGCTGTTAACTTATATTTCTCTATTAAACAGAAATATTATTCAATATGTGTTGAACACAGTGGCTTATTTACATATGATACTAACAGGCCTGCTGGCCTTGCCAGAGGTCTTTGAGTGTCCTTCTTCTTTAAAAGATGTCACCGCCTCAGAATTTCAGGCAGCGTTCCAGCACTGAAGGGCCCGCGAGTGCAGAAGCCCGGTCACCTTTAGTCTACAGCCGCAACTATGCTCAATTCCAGGGCTATATTTACCAGCTGCGACAGCGTGTGACTGGTATTTGTTTCACCTTGTGAGTGTGTGTTTTCTGTGTGCACTTTGTGCGAACCAACATAGACCATCATAGTGGCAACATTTTGTGAGTGACCTTACAAGGGCAGTTTTGGGGTTAAGACTTGGTTATAGGTGATTAGTTTCATGTGACCGTAAGGGTTGGAGAATGGGGACTTTCTGCTTCAGGTTAAGACCAGCCACATATGTTATTCATTGGAATAGCTGTACAAACTGTAAGAGGCAGTGCTGGAGGTAGGGAAGGTCATTGGGTTGCTCACGAATATCAACAAAAGGAAACAGGACCTTGTGTGTCATTTGAGTTAAAATGAAGTTCAAAGATGGATGTTGCTCATAAAGGCCCCTGGATGAGGGATGTTGCAGATGTGCTGGTGATGTCTGACACCAATGGGAATGACCATCCTGATGTATGTGGGAAATGGTGATTAAGACCAAAACCAAGACAGGCATGAGGACATATTCTCATTGTGGATTAAGACATCCATTTTCCACTGTTTATGGAGAACTGGGTCACGGTGGGAAGGAGTAAGGTAACCCAGACGTCCTTCCCCCCAGCAACACACTCCAGCTCCTCCTGGGGGGTTTCCAAGGCCTTTCCAGTTGAGCTATATAATCTACCCAGCGTGTTCTGGTTCTATCCTGGGACCTCCAATAACTTGGTTGTGTCTAGGAAACCAAATTCTTCACCCACCTCAGTTGGTTCTTTTCTCACAGACATATTTGCAAACAAAATACTGATTGCAACCAGTGGATTCACCCCCTGCTTGCCATGACTTATATGCTTTTCAGAGCAGAAAGCAATTTCCATTCTTGGTTACATGACCTTGACCAGCTGAGCTTGGCTCGACACTAAAGTTTTATCAACATTTACTACAGTATTTGATGCTTTGGTAGTGTTCAATATGAACATACGAAAGGACCTGATGGAAGGACCGATCACGGAAAGCTATTCATATATACCGGCTTCACCTATTGTAACGTATAAAAGCCTCCTTTATTAAAGGAAAGAGGAATTTTGATTCAATATGTAAGTCTGTACTTTGGCTTTCTCAGCAATATTGGAGGGCGCAAGACCAGCAAGATCTTTAAATGTCATCAGTGAACTTTTAAAATCAGCGTTAATGCTGACTGGTATCCAGTGAAAGGTGGCAGCACCAGGAAATTGTCTGTCATACAGGTCATTGTGTACCTGGGAGCTTGAGATGTTTGGACCGGTTGATAATGTTGAAGGCTCATTCCACTGAAACTAACTGGTGATTCACCTTTAACCTCAGATGGAGTTATGGAGTTGGCTTAAGGGGGCATATGAATCTACTATAAGATATGTGTTTATGTATGAAGTGTTTTAATTCCAAAAGTTGGATGGTTCACATTCAGCCATAAATAAATATGAACTAAACTACATCTGAATAAAAATAGCAGTAATTATACGTTGATGCTGAGTATCATGACATCATGGTTACACAGAGCTTCATGGAAGATATAAGGTGTTGAGAAAGTGAGAGAAGAGAAATTCACAAAGGAGGCCATGATATCGTTATGTTCAGACACAAACAAACCACGCCGTTGGAGTTCCCCTCCTTCAGAGGAAATCGCGTCCAGAACCAGTCACTAGTCAACACAAGGAGCTCGAGGGATAACAAATGTTTACATTGCAGTAAAATAAGAACTGCAAGAAGAATGTCACAGCTACTGAGTAAAACCAGAACTGAACTACCAGACAGCCTGGGTCAAGGAGGGCATGTTCCATTTAGGGCTTCTTTTTTTTTCTTTTGTCTTTTTAAGTGCCTTGAAATGGTCTTGTTCTAACCCTGGATTGCTGAATCTTCCATCTGCATCACAAATCTACTATTGGATACTTACAAAGAAGCCTTCAGCCTTGAAAGTGCTGCGATCTGACATCATGGAGTGAGAGACCGTTAAATGACATTAGTGACAAGTCCAAAAAAATAACCCTGACTGACATATAGTTTGCTCCCCTGGATTGCCTTCAGAACAACACATTACACTACCAGGAACATAAAAGCGCTGCGATTTCAGCATTCCACAGTTAAATAGACTCAGCTTGAATAGGGCTTTGGTGGTGTTGGGGGTGGTATAGGTATACTGCCAGTAATGGCATGGACCTTATAAACGGGGTCCTTTGATATTAGATTTCTGTGTCCATTGATGAGGCAGTAATTTTTCTTCTCGTTCCTAACATGACTCTAACGTACCATTATTCTTTTCATACATACAGAAGGTATCAGATGTGGAAACATTTTATATTTTAACAAAACATTTGTAAAATTTATTTTGTATAATCCAAGAGAACAAACTTGAGATGTGGTGGAAAAGCAATTCTGTGTTACAAGTATGTGGCTGACGTGCAATCCAGGACAAGAGACAAAGATGTTTACAATGAGATACTCTCTGTCTTTAAAGTTTTTATTTTCTTTTTACACATATTACACATTCAGACAGCTCAGTCACAGTCACACAGGGTTACAGGTTCAGGATCCCTGATGTATGGTGCCTACTTACAGTATATGTCCCAATGCAGAGTAATTCACACCTTTACATAAAACATACCTAACAAATGTCTCGTCACAGCTCTACCATCTCCTCCATTCATAGCCTGTTGTTTTTCACAAGCCGGTCCTTGTTTAGCCGGCTTGTTTAGTTTACTGAAAACCTGGTAAAACACGTCTACTCTGTGTGATGTCCCTGGCAGCTCTAGGAAGTCCCTTACTGGGTTTGTCACATGTGTAAGTTGTGTAAATGGCCACCTAATGACACAGTGTTTAATTTCCTTTGCAAACCTTTCCAAGAAACCGTTTTCTTCCCGATTCACACAGCCGGGTTATTCCATAATGTGGCATATATCTGATTTTCAGAGGGCACCACACCTCCTTAGACCTCCTTAGAGTAAGTCAACATCAGGTTTGAGGAATATTCTTGTCCACTGGTAATAAGACATTTTCAAAAGTGTAACAGTTAATTGAACAAGGGATGGAAGGGCCATGTGGGAACACAACAAGGGCAGTGGCAAAGAAAGGAACAAAGAACAAAAGAGTGCAGCAGCTGGCAGTGAATCTTATTATTATTCCTATTCTATTCTTATTCTACCGTCACAAACACATGCCATCATGCATCCAACAAAACAGAAAAACAAAAAACTAATTGCAGAGACATCCCCAAATGAACGTCTAAGAGGAAGGCTTCATTTGTTTTGATAATGCGTACTGACCTAATACTTTGATCTTGTTTGTCACCCCAACACCCTGTTCCTATACCTCTCTCAGTGCAAGAGCCCCATGGAGCTGTGTCCCCATTCACTTTCATCCCGCCCCTCCACCCTCATTTATTCCACCATATCTGTGTGTCATTCAACTCTTGCTGAACCCAGCTATCATTGTGCACTGCACAATAGTGAGGTCCCCGAGAAGCACGATTCCTCACCGGTTCAAGATGTGATTGTCAGACTAGTATGGTGTGAATACCATTTCTCTAGCGATGTTTGAGCATACAGACCTACCATCGGCCTTAGGGGGGCAACAAACCCTCTGCAATTTAGGATTCCACATCCATTTGTCTGTTTTCTCTGGTCATGTTGCATCCTTCTACTGCATTTTCCCAATGTGTATCTGCACAGTACACGTCTTTTGTGTGTGTGTTTTACATTTTCTTTTTGTGATATAACGCACCATTAGATAATTGTTCATTTACATTATGACACCCAGCAGTGGGATAAAGTGTGCATACATGCCAATACAGTACAGAGTATGCCAACACACAATATCCAGTCACAGCTATACCATCTACTCAATTCGTATCCAGTTGTTCCAATAAGCTTGTGGTGAAGTAACGAAGTGTAAAATATTAAATGTCTTACTCATCTCAACTGCCAAAGTTGGGCCGTTGTGGTGTGCTGACATAATTTACACCATAGCACTTGCATTGAAAAGTTGGTGCAGCCCATCACACTCTTGTGATATGAGGAACATTCAGCTCCAGACACCAGTCCAGGATTGTCTCCTTTACTCCATAACATGCAAAAAAGCAGTTAATAATTTGCCGTGCACTTGCGTCTGCCTTGTGGATCCATTGACTCAGTTTTAAAACTGAGTCTGTAACTGTTCTGTAACCACTAGGTTTGCTCGGGAGATGTATTAGCTGAATTTCTTTGACAATTTTCAGACGGACATCAAGGCAGACAATAAGAATGTACGTTTACATAATGGGTGTCCTTCACTGAGAACTTCTGTGGAATGTGTAGTGATGGTTGCAGATTCATGAACTGAACTTATGTTCTGCGTCCACCATCTGATCCAGGGGAGCCGGAACTGCCACAGGGAGGCAAATTCAGGACTATCCGCAATTTTTTTAACATGGACATACCGCCACGGAATACACGACCGGATGTGACGTAGTTTCCAACAGGCAGACTGTTTGTTTGTTTTTCCATGCCCTAGAATACGTACCTGCTTCAGACTTATCGTTTTGATTTTACCTCCTGTCCCTCATGAGCTGGGGTTTGTTACAGCCTCCCCCTTTGAATAATATGAGCATGAACATTACTGGCGTTGATGTTGGTCCTCCGTCCGTAGGGTGTTCCGCTCCTGATCATACACAACATGTAACATGACCCCCCCGACCTCTCAGTGTCTTAGTGAATCTGGTACCAAGATTTTGCAGCAGACCCATTATGTCCTGTAAATTGTGAGATTGGGCCCTCACAGGAAAAGAGCAGTTTATTCAACGTATCCCACCGATGCATTGGTTTGAGATCTTTGGGATTTAGAGGCCAAGCCAACACCTTGAACTCTACACATACCTTCCTTCCCCTGCTGCAAAGAAGTTTATACCACTTCTGTGACTTGTGAGTTCTTAGGTCAAAAAGGAAAACATTTACAGTCCTATACAAGCTAACACAATAACTTCCTGCTGCGTATGGGAAATAACACCTGAAACTGAAGGATTTGTTCCTGAGAACTGCTTCAGGCCAAATAACAAATTCTTATTCAGAAAAGTGTTATTATAAAGTTCACAAGGGACGTAAGAAACAGACGTGCCAATGCTTTTACATTTGGTATATTCTTAACTGCATAGCTTTGTTTTATTAACTTGAACATGAAAAGACATTTGGAAAGCATTTCACTATAGTTTGTATTTACAAAGGTGTGTGTGTGTGTGTGTGTGTGTGTGTCGGGGGGGAGAGGGGGGTTATTATTAATTCCACAAACACAGTGACTGGTTTATCCATAACACCATCAACAATAATGCACTGAAGAATATGCCAAATACCCCAGATATTGTTCTCATGAATGAAACCACAAAATCAGTTATCATCATTGAAATAGCATGAACACCTGTTTCACATGCAAACTAATGAAATATCAGCCTCTGGTAGAACATATTACATCCCTAGTTGATATAACTGTCAACTCATTATATTTGTTTTAGGGAGTCTGGGGCATGTCCACAAACTTGTGCGTGCTTGGTGGAGGGGGAGGTTGCAAAGGTCTGAGGTGTGCAATTATCAAAAATTTGCTCCGTCTCAGCTACTATAGACGGCCTCTGCTCTGTTCGACCTTGAGTGATGAACAACCCAATTCCAAAATATTTGGATCTTTGATATATTGCTACGCCTTTGGGTCCAAATAGAAGTGTTGAAATGTGTGTGTGTGTGTGTGTGTGTGTGTATGTTGGGGGGGGATACACTGGGTATAGTTCTAATACACCCAGTCAGTCACACAGCGCAGACACATTCACACTCACATTCACATCAGTTGACCATTTAGAGTCTGGAATTAGCGTTACCTCGTGGTTTTGGTCTGTGGGAAGAAATCGAAAGGCTATTTGGCTGAGATCAAGTGTAGCATCTGTTCTCATCAGTTTAATATATGGCACGTCCACTACCCATGGACCATTTATTAAATTGATTTTTGCAACGTAGAAATCGAAAGGAGCTCTGTCCACATCATCCAACTGGAATAACATTACATGCATGATTTCAATACAACATCATCAGTTGTTTGGTAATATTCATTCAAGTTTCAGGAAATGCACCTATCACATACGCTTTATATTTGGTGGTTTGGACTGAATCGCTCCCGGCTCCCGGGCAATGAATGAAGTTGTTTGAGGACAACATACAGCAGTTTGTGTGCAGAAGACGGAGGTCTGCAGCAAACCCTTCACTCTTATGATTCACTCCAACAGCCGAAAAGAACAACACAAGTAGGAATTCAAAGCCTCTGATAATGCTGCAGATTAGTCTCTCCACTCTGTTTACATTATTGACTTTTTTCAATCTATTTCCATTTCCTTTTTTTTCCCAAGGATTCAGAATAAATCCCCTGGTTGTGCATTTTGGAGAAATGTCATTTTCTAAAGCAGATAATGGAAGAGGCAGGTGTACAGTACACGGCTGTTGGAATGATTTTGGGCCACAGGGCTCCTATCCAGCATTGTAATATATGGCAGGCATACTCTCATTTTAAGGGAGATTTGTCATAATACCATGTCGGCTAGATGTGTCCCCCCAGTTGGAAGAGCTGGTCCTCGCCCACTAGGTGACCCTGTCAGAGTCTGAGAAATATACTCTTTATCATACTAGGGGTTACATTATGCTCAAGGAATGGAAGGACCTTGGCTGAAAAGCAGGAAGCCGAAGAATTCACATCTGCAGATTTAGCAAGAAATTGCAGGTGCGTCCATGTGTGAGTGAACAAGAGTGTGTGAGCTTTGCACTGTGAGGAGAACGAGGAACGAGACAGAGGCTGCATCTTCAAAATGAATGATCAAATACATCGTTCGTCCACGTCAGTAGCTCCTGCTCCCACCCCTTCTGTAACAGCAGGCTCTGTTGCGCTAATGGCTCATGCAGCTCTGGACAGACGTGGTCTTCGTCACAAAAGTGTTGCACTGTCTGGGTGGGCGGGGCTTAACTCACTCTCCCATCCCTGCATATGTTCAGGCATTCTTTTGAATTCCAGAATAATCCATCATCCAAAACCTGTGGGTGGTCACACTATCACACATCATATCGACATGTCGGCTGAAATGTATTTCAGTTCAGTAACAAGCAATTGTGATACAAATACTAATTAATCTAATTTATTGAAATGACTATCTGGGTCCTCATATCAGCATTATGAAATAACTTTCCTTTAATATCACGTTAATATATATTTTTTTACAGTCCCATTTCCTCCTGTGCTTTGATGGAAGATGTGAGTTGGGGAGACCAGATATACTACAGGATGTGCTTTTTTTTTAACTTCCAAATTTTTAAAACAAGCGTTACTCCAGCTGTAAAGAAGAGTGATTTTATCTGTATAGTGGAGAGAGAGCGCATGTGAGAGAGACAGTCGGTCAGATAGAAAAGACTATTGCTTATCTGTTAGTTTACATCACGCACGTCAGCCCTGTTAAAGGTCATAACAAGATGAGACAGACAAGACAGGGAAACTCATTCGCAGAGAAATGCCTAACTAATGAGCAACATTGCTAAAGGTGAGCTTGACAACATTGCAGACCGTGCAGATTTCTAATTTGAATTCATTTGAATTCATTTTTAAGTGTTTTTTGAAAGCATGTGTGTCTGCCCTGCCTCAATACTGCGGTGCAATGGGAACAGGATGTGAGGTGGAGACCGAGAACCCTGAGAGTCATTGTTGGCTTTATGGATGTCTGTAATGTGCTGCTCAAATCAGTTTACTGTCTAGGATGATGCAGAGGTGCTTAAAACTCTCCATTATCTCCGCAGGCTGGCTGTTGATGGAAGCGAGGCAATGAGGGGTGGTGAGTTTATTGTGTATGTCAAAGATTTGCTCCCTTCGTTGAGGTGATGTGGAGGAGGAGGTGGCTGTCTATGCACCACTGGGTGAAGAGGGCAGCGAATGGCTACGAGAATGGCTGTGTCATCAGAAAATGCTGCAATAACAAGACTCGGACGAAGATTATATGAAGACTGTGAAGAGAACACTCATAAGAATACTGTTAGTGTATATGTGCATGTATATCTACTCATGTATATATCTATGTGTATCATCTGGGGACATTTTTGGTTTCTGCTGCTGATATAATATACATTTATGTCAAATTACTGAGTTGAGATATCAGTCGTGAGAACCTAATGATCCTGTGCATGGACAGAATTCTTAAAACGTGCAGTATCCAAATAAATATTTCAGTTAACATCCGCTGGCACCAAGATCTCTCTCTCCCTGCATTTTAGAAACACAGCTGACTAGCTGACTTACTCATCTAATCCTTTTATTCTATCTTTTCCACGAATAAAAGTTGTGGCAAGGCCTTGAGCTCAGCAGGGTAGGGGTGCATGAAGAGTGATCAACAGTCTTTTTATAGATTTCATAAATGATAAGATGAAAAGATTGGATCTTATTTCTGGATTAACTTGGACCTGTCAAGTTGTGATAAATTCCAGCATCTAGTGGAAAATTAATTTGCTTTAATCTGCAATCACTCTGCTGTCATCAAAACAAACTCATACCATTTCTCACCAGTCTGATGTCACTTTGATTCATCCCAAACATGGATCTGAGGCTCAGTTTATCATTCCACCTCTTTTTTCTTTCTCTTTAGCGTTGCTCGAAGGTTTTCCTGTTTTCTTGTATTTCCTCAAACCCACATTTTCAGAGAAACTCATAAAGGAAAATGGTATAGATCTTAATAAACACTGGGAAGAAGTCAGAATGGCCTCATGACACATTGGTAGGTAACTCTATGAAGAGAATTTTACTGCAACTAAACAAAAGAACCACATTTTCAGACAATGTTGGATAGATTTTCACCAACAGTGATGCATTCTGTGCTTGGTGAGGAAAGAAAAATGTGGATGTATGTGTGAAGTGTATCAAGCGAGTACTGCTAAATTAATAAAACCATTCCACATTGTTGATCAAATAAAGACAGCAGAGGCCAGAGTATTGAGCTGACGTAGGCATTTTATGCCCCTCTGGGGCTGTTTCCATGGACTGCAATATTCTTAATGAGACACTTCCATGTAAACAGCCTTTTCTAACGTAACCCCAAAAAGTAAAAATAAACCAAAAAAATGTACGAGGTACATTGAGTTCCAAGTGTGTTGTTAAATTCAATTTAATTGTACATAATTCATCATACCACAAATTACAATGCAATCAATGGCTTTATTAATCCACACAATACAACACACTTTGTGCTTAGACCCTTTATCACAAAGAGCTGCAGAAACAGGGATCCCTCTCCCTTGCATGAAAAGACCAGCAATGTATGTTGCATACATACAAAAGTGGTCATAATAAGTATCTAAATAATCCAGGATGACAGCAGAACAGCTGGAGAAGTTCTCACATGCACCATAGTATCTTGTAGAGGATCACCTGTATTGGAGGATAGAGAGGGGGGAAACAATGAGATGATGTGTGAAGAGGAGAGGAAACCTAAGCTGGGGTTCCAAGGAAGAGAGCCCTGAGCTGAGCACTCTGCCTCCTAATGTGGTTATAGATATTACATTGTACTACAAGGTCTAAACATTGGAGTATTTTACTTCAGTGATATGGTAAGATCTTTGAAGTATGATGGAGTCATTCAGTTACAGAGAAGAATTTTGAATTCTATTCTGTATTAACAGGGAGCCAGAGTTAAGATGAGTTGTCTACAACAATTAATTAAGTCCTTTTTGAATTTAATTACAATAATTGTCTTTATGTCTTTGAGACAGGCCTTAAGATTAGCTAACTGATTGGTTGCATCCGCTTTAATGGACAGATACACGTGTTGTCATCTAACTAACAGAGGAACTTTTTAGAGTGTATGTATAAGATATACATATAATAATGGACCAAGCACAGACCCTTGGGGCACCCCATGGCTAATGCTGGCATGCACAGAGCCTTTAATTTTAGGGGTCACAATTGGAAATTGAACTGCTAAATAAGATCTGAACCTGTCAAGTGCTGACCCTCTAATTCCAGTTAAATGTTCCAGATTGTGCAAGAAGATAAGATGGTCAATGGTATAAAATTTGCTGAATTTAGAAATGTTTTTGTCGCAGTTGGTTGCTGGTTGTATTACGAATTGTGAGACTGTTTTTGTACTAAGCGAGATACTCAAATCAATTGAGCTATGACTACTCCATTAGCCAAGCTACAGTGCTGAAGAGAATTGTTAACATGTATTCACCTAAATTGTATTCGTTGTGTTGTGATTTTCAGTGAATCTGCTTGACAACACATGGTGCTGTATTTGTATGGCAGATAGCCACGTGATGAGCCGCATAGAAGATTGACTCAAAAACTGTGACAAAATGTAATCTCATGGGATTACTTCTGAATACTCCTCATGACATTTGACACCAATAAATCTCCATTGGGAAGAGTCATGTCATCTGACAACCAAATTCTTAACACACTGAGGCTGTCAAGGGAACCGAAAGGCATCAAGCCGCAGTGGAGTTAAATACAGAAAGCAGAAGGACCTTATTGAGCCCTGAAGGGAAGTTTGGTTGGCTGTTGGTGTATTTGGTCTGCTTAAGTAGGATTTTCTTCTGACTGGTCAAAAAGCATTAATTGTCATATTTTCATTTGTAGCTTGAAGACATGTGTATGATGTCATGATTTTAATGCATGGCAGGAAATGACACAACAAAACCAAAAGAATTGTGTGGAGCACCTAAAGGAACATGAGCAAAACAAAAACAAAAACAGAAACAAAAAGTAAGATGGAAAACAAAGCTGAGCATAGTATCAAGTGAGCACCAGATAGCATTTCCGGTTCATTTCCTTTCCGATAAGTCATCAGCACGTGATATGTATCAGTGCTCAGGGATAATATGAGGTGCGCACCTGATACGGATGGCTTTTTTTTTTATTATTATTTTTATTTTCTTTCTGCTCATGGCCCTTTAATGGCTCCGTAGAAATATTGCCATGAAATTAAATAATCAAGAAATCAATGTGTTATTTATACGCTGTTTGATGAAACAAGGCTGCAGCATTTCTGGTTGACTTCCATAACGTGACCTCCAACACGATGTTGCAAGCATCTTCGGTCACCTAGTGAAAAGGGGGAATGACTTTGATTGCAGCATATTATGTTTGAAAATGTAATTGAAAAAAACGTATTTAGAAATGGTTAAGATGACGCTCTGTGTGTAGTTGAGAATAACTAACTGCAAATGTGGTTTTCTATTTCCACAAATTATGAAAACATTGTGTGACTATAAATTCAGTGCTCTTTCAAAATGAACAGTGTCTAGAAAAGAGGTGCAGATTTTCCATTTTGTCAGTTTGACAGTGAAACCACAATCTTGAACAGGAAGCAATCTCAATTAAATCCACAACGGAGAGCTTTGAGGGTGGCGGTCTGCACTGCAAATCGGCATCTGTGTGAAGCTTTTGTAGCTCTGCTGCACGGCGGCTGCACTCACAGTGACCTGCAGCAGGAGCAGAGAATGAAATTAATGAAAAGGCGGCTATTGAGGATCAGAGTCTTGCGGAATAAGTATCACACCTTAATAAGAGAAAATGATTGTTTTAATCTTTATCCTGAGGTTCTGCAATGGTTTATTCAGTTTGCACAGGCAACAGGGTGGCAGGAAAAAACACGGCTGTTGCTGAGGTTATGATGTGAGGTGGTCCATTGTAACTGGCCATTTTACAGGTACAGAATCGGTTCTACTTCTCCAAAGTCTTCTGCTTTTATTCATTCTTCCTGCCGGGGACTGGCATGCCACAAACAGCCTATAGTGCAGTGTTCCCAGTCCTGGTCCAGGGGCCCTGCAGGTTCGAATGAATGAAGCTCTGCAGAGGCGTGATAATAAGCTGCTCTTGGAGCAGGGAGACATCTAAAACATCCAGGGGGGCTCTCAGGACCAGGACTGTGTGATGGGTTTAAGGGCATAATCTTACCGACTGGACACAAGCGAGAGGAGCTGATGACAGCCTGCCTCCCTGTTCACATCTGGAGTCACGTTTGAGCACATGAATGTTGAATTAACTGTCTGTACTACACGTACTGAGTTTGAACCTCACTCCCTGACACCTACATACATATGTTGGAGATGGACATACAGTTGTTGGACAGTGGATGTGGCTTTAAGTCCAGGGCAGGAATGTGATAGTCACTCAGTGCAGGTTCTGTCAGGACATCTGACCCGCAGTGAGAGGAGTGAACAGATGAATAACATGCACTTGTACCGCATTATTTATTATGTGTTTTCCCTCTATGACACTGATACAGCACAAGAGAAAGCAAACAAAAGCAATGACAAGTAAACATTCTCCCTTTGCTTGCTTGGTTTTTGTTTGCTCAAATAAAATTGGATGGGTAGTGGTGGTGGCGGTGGGGGGTTCTTGAAGAACTTACAGGAGAGCTGGAACTGATTTCCTCCAGAAGGCGCACTCGAAAGGATTAAAGAAAATGCTTTGTCTCCCTTTGATGCTTTCTTGTGATGAAATATAAACCCTGATGGCAATAACAGACCTCTTTGAACAATAAAAAAAGGAATTTCTTTGTAACTGCAGCAGAGGCACAGGGAGGCTTTTGCAAACAAGCTGTTCCCTCGGGTGAAGGCGACTTCAGTGGCTGAGCAGAATTACACAAGTAACCACATCAACAAGATCATATAATGCAAGAAATCCATGGGATGCTGATGATCAATAATTAATCTTCTAGTCTTAAAGCTAAATTATAGAAAGTCTTAACAAATGTATATATATTTTTAAATACTTTTATTTGACATCTCATATTGGTACAAGAAATGACACCACAATTTCAAGGTAATGTTATGCACATTCTACAACTCGAGAACACACTTTCACCAGAGTCTTGTAGGCACAGTCGAAAGTTGCTATGCCTGTCGTAATGATGTAACAGGATCCCCATGATA
Organism: Aeoliscus strigatus; assembly: GCA_901007665.1. Classification (NCBI taxonomy): domain Eukaryota; kingdom Metazoa; phylum Chordata; class Actinopteri; order Syngnathiformes; family Centriscidae; genus Aeoliscus; species Aeoliscus strigatus. Next base: position 2,563 of record CAAKHB010000175.1, on the reverse strand, counting down.
GCTAATGGACAGGAGTCATTTTTCATCCAGACATGAATGTGTTTTCCTCTTGGATAAAAGATGTTCACCGGCATTTAAATGTAGAATGAAGTGGCTCTATTTCTACATTTCGTGCAGAGGATAATATAGATTCCTTGTGATCTCATAGCTGTTCATCTAACTGCCTCCTGGAACTGTGGCACAGCCATTAATATCAACAGTCTTGTCCTTCATCATCAGTATTGCTCTCTTGGGAAACCACTGTAACCCCCACTCCCTTCACTTCATAAATCCATTTCCTGCCATGATGTTTCTGAGCTCACACTGCTTTGCCACTTGCAAACATGTTGGGTAATCAACTGAGACAGAACAGAAAATACAAACTCGATAGATGTAGATGGACATAAGAGAGAAAAGACCTCCAACCTTTTATCAAAACTTCCTTGTGAATTGAAGTACCTAATCAAATAGGTTTTGATGGCACAGCAAAATAGTAAGAGAAACTATATGACAAAAAATTATGAAAGATGCTATTTTTAGCCTCTCCTGACAGATGCTTTTCATCCTCTATCCTAAGCCCTCGTTATGGCAATATGTAGCAAAAGCCTGTTCTATCTGAGCTACTGAGGATATGATCTAGGCCAACTGTGCATCATGATTCATCACCAATTGTGGGCTGCATGTCACAGTTTGTCCCCTCACTGGGTAAGACCTTCATTAAACCTGATTTTATTTGTGATATTATCACAAATATGATATATGAAGCCTAATGAGCAAGTCAGATACCACCATGTCACCTTTGTACCTTAAAGGTGAATCACTGTAACTGTTGTTTTACTCCAATCTCAATCTCCACATTATCACACTTCTCTCTACTTATTTTTTTTACTCTTATCAATTAATTCAAGTGAACTAAAACGTTAATGGCCTACCAATCAGTGATAATTGTAGGTAGTTACATATTATGGTTTGTCCACCACTGAAGGATTTGCACACCGTTGCATGCATATTTGATGAATGAACTGGTATTAGATCAAAGGCACAAATGCATTTATTAGCAGAACTGATTATCCTTCATGGGACTGTGAGAATAGGTTTCTAAATATTATTATGCTTCTTGATTTGAAGTCAAGTCAAGAAAGAATAGTTGTTTCAATAACCATTGAGAGTATATACACAGGAGTGTGCCCTGAACTATACATGCTGATATAATAGTGAGTGAAATAATTGCTTGCATTATTTTATCCATGGATGTCAAAGCTGGATGCTTCAGTGCAGTGATGTGCGTGAGGCTAATGAAAAGTCAAAAAATGTTTGAGTTGAGTTTTGATCTGTAATCCTCCATTTGGAAAGTAAGGCCAGGTGAGTGGAAAAAGAAACAGATGGTTGCACTTGACTTGCTCACTGTAGATTGTAGCTGTCAATGACACTGCAGTTGAATCCCTGGGCTCATGAGTGCCCCCAACCACAGGGCACGACAACTGCATGCCACCCCTAGTGCCTCTTCACAGCTCAACACATTGTTACATACAGATCCTTAGCTCGAAACCCACCTGCAACCTTTACCCTCTCCAACCCTAACCGGGATTCGAATTCGTGACTCCCTGCACCAAAGTCAGGTTACTAACACACTGAGCTATTCAGTCGGCCTGGATTGGAACCCGTGACTTATCCAAGCTGCATTGGTAACCCTGGCTCTAACTCACACTGCAATCCGAACGCTAGCTCCAACTGTAACCTTAGCTTCAACCCCACCTGTAACCTTTGCCCTCTCCAACCCTAGCCGGGATTCGAACCCGTGACTCCCTGCACCAAAGTCAGGTTACAAACTGACTGAGCTATTCAGTCGGCCGACTGTATGGGGATAGTTATGGCTCTTATACCTCAGTAGCCTTGTATCCAGCCCTAACCCAAGCTCTTATTGTAAACCTTGCTCTAACACTAACTGCAATCCTCATACTTGCTCCAACTGTAACCTTAGCTTCAACCCCACCTGTAACTTTTGCCCTCTCCAACCCTAGCCGGGATTCGAACCCGTGACTCCCTGCACCAAAGTCAGGTTACAAACTGACTGAGCTATTCAGTCGGCCGACTGTATGGGGATAGTTATGGCTCTTACACCTCAGTAGCCTTGTATCCAGCCCTAACCCAAGCTCTTATTGTAAACCTTGCTCTAACACTAACTGCAACACTAACCTCAGTAGCCTTGTATCCAGCCCTAACCCAAGCTCTTATTGTAAACCTTGCTCTAACACTAACTGCAATCCTCATACTTGCTCCAACTGTAACCTTAGCTTCAACCCCACCTGTAACCTTTGCCCTCTCCAACCCTAGCCGGGATTCGAACCCGTGACTCCCTGCACCAAAGTCAGGTTACAAACTGACTGAGCTATTCAGTCGGCCGACTGTATGGGGATAGTTATGGCTCTTATACCTCAGTAGCCTTGTATCCAGCCCTAACCCAAGCTCTTATTGTAAACCTTGCTCTAACACTAACTGCAATCCTCATACTTGCTCCAACTGTAACCTTAGCTTCAAACCCACCTGTAACCTTTACCCTTTCTCCAACCCTAACCTGGATTGG
>CAAKHB010000174.1:17186-37935 GCA_901007665.1 Aeoliscus strigatus | reverse complement strand
GGACGCTTTGGGGTGTTGCTAATGCTGCCATCTCCTTGGCCAAAGGCCCTGCTATGATTTTGTCACGGTGCCCGGCCTGCAGCGGGCTGGAGAGGTTGGACGCTACACGGGGTTCCGTGGGGGGGGCACTGGTCCGAGTGGAGCTGCAGCGGTGGATGGAATGAAAACGCACAGGGAACGCAGCCAGCGAGGCAGAATCCATCAGAGGTGATCTCACATCCACACGTCCATATCGGCCACTGCTCTGCGGTTTGTGTCAGTCGTCCTCATTCAGTGGATGAAAATCCTCTTTCAATTCTTATCCAGTCACCAGTGAATGGGAATGTAGAGCAGCAGTATTTTCTGTCCCGACTTGTCAGACACGTGTCTGTCCTCACACCGCCATGATTGATTGATAATTATTTCTTTCATTTCACTTTATTTTCTTTATTTGTTATCATCCATCTTTCATTTGTATCTATTTATTTATTTATTCTACTTCTCCTTTTCTTTAATCCCTCTGCTGTTTTCACAGTTTCCTGGACTCCTTGTTTTATTTATTCTTGTGTTGTGGGTTTGGAATTTTTTGTTGAAGTACTTTTTTTTAACAGACATGATATGAATAAAGTTTGACGGATTAATCAGAATTTGTCGGTCACGCCGCTCATCCGTGTCCTTCACCTTCGCTAGGAGGGAGGACGCGTCAAAGCATCTGAGCCCTCAGAACTGTATCGCCGCAGGTAACCAGCTCTTAATGAAACAAATACCATCTGCCTCAGCGAGCCTGTGACCTTTGACCTGTCAAATAAGCAGAAAGACATTGGTGCGTCAGTTCGCTGTTGGTTTGTGTGTGAACTCGACGTGCAGGCTCACTCCCCCCGTGATAGCGATCTCAGCTTCACATTCTCGGGCGGACGATAGCATCTGTGGCCTTTTAAGTCCGTGGCATCTGTCTTTGTTTCAGCCGATGGCAACGTGTCGCACCACGAACGAGAATCATATGTCAGCAGAAGCTAACAGATTCCTCAAGGTTTCTTTTTTTGACGTGATGAAAACACACTAACGCAACAAAGGTGCTTTGACTGGTCATTAAAAATGTCATATTTGAAATATTGCAACACTGCAAACATCAAAAACTGCAGTTTGAGTTCATCACAATTCTTCTTCATAGGTATGTGATGACTGTCGGTTCATCTCGATCCCTTAGAGCAGCGCCGTCAGATTTTCTAAATCTTTTATTCCTTCTGCTATCAGAATTGTAAACAATGATTAAACATTTAATTAAAGATTAAAAATTAAATCAAAGATGATTAATGATTAACTAAGATGATTAAGAACACTCATGTACCCATGGTACAGTGTTCGGCACAATGTACCCTGTGTACGTTGTAGCCTGACGTCACCTCTCCATAGAAGGAACCACGCGTTGCGGTGACGTACACCTCCACAGACAGCAACGACTGTTGTGACTTTCCCAGCTCTCAAAGAGTCCCTTCTGTGTTTGCAGAGAAGATGCAACGAGTGAATGGCGTGAGTAAGTGAATGGAACATGATGGTCACCTTGTTGTAGTTACCACGGTAACAAGATCTGCTCAATTTCAGTCGCTATCGCTTGAAGTAAACAAAGAAAACCACTGAGAACCAGCTACCAAAAGTAGAAGGATTAGAACTGTGACAGCGCGATTTTCCTTCGGTTTGAAGCAGAAGATGGTAACCTTTGTGTCCTATCTACCATCGAAGGAGCAAACAGAACGACATGGTGATGATGTTTACAGCTCAGCGGCCTCATCAGACATTTGCTTCAGTAAGTCTCACTCCGCCCTTTAAATCAGAATCCCGATGCTCTTCATCTTCTATCGACGTCATCGTTACAGCGTCGGTGGGAGGCCGAGGCAATCAGCTTTTATTGTTGACTTAATTAAGTGCCGTCTAATGAAGATGATGATTCGTAATCAGCATCTCAACCTGTGGTGATGAGCCAGTGAGATGCTGCTGGTGCAAACACACTGCCGACCGTGAACAACGTCCCAGGCTCCGTCTGCAGGGCGTTCAAGGTTTAATTCATGTTCTGAAACTATGACAACTTCTTGGGTTTTTGTTGTTGTTTTTGTGTGTGTGTCAGTGCCGTCAACGATGGTCAATGATGATAAGTTAAAACAAAATGGCTGATTTCCATGGAAAGTGGGGGAACGTTGAAGGTTAGAAGAGTAAAACCTCATTCAAGTTTGACATTTTCAGTAATTTAATCTTTATTGCCCTGACCCTGGATTTACACTGGAAGCCTCTACATCTTGTAACGCTCCCTTCCATGAGAGTACCCCAAGACTACAGGGTAGTATGAGAATCCCCACAAACTGTATAGAAAGACCAACAAGCAGGAGATAGTCCTGTTTCCTCTTTGATGATGGTCATCAGCACATCGACGTATGGACGGGCTGAATCAAGAGTTCACATGTCACTTTGAGATTTTTTTTTCAAATTGTCCAGGTTCGTTGTGTCGTTTTGTGTGTAACTTCCTGTCTGAGCAGTCTGCTCTGTGGAAATTGACAAGGCCAAGCGTCAAAATAGACCCGGCACGAATCTTTAGTGGAGCGGCTGCAAAGGTCGCTGCTGGTGTGAACACACCGATTGACTGGAATGACCGCGGCCACGAGTGCAGCCGCTCCACGCTGCAGATGCTTCTAGTGTAAATGAGGGGTTACAATCTCAAAGTGCTTCAGGCTAAACAAATATTTTAGAGAGCAATAAAGCATCTAAAAGCAGGTTCATTAAAAGTCACAGAAAGAACGTCCCATGTCATCTACAGCAGCTCAGTCAGCCGGTCTTGATGCTTTGCAGACGCCATGTTAGGAGCTCTTTGAATAAAATTCAGCCGACAATCTGCTGCAAAATGTCCTTAATAAAGAAGATGGGGCTGGTGTGTGTGCATCGGCAAGAGGCTGATGTCTTATTGCTCACACACACACTCATTCATGCAGTCATGCACAGACACACACACACAGTCCAGCAGCCATTCAGCCGTTTGCATTCAGCAGGCATCTACATGACTGCCCTAAATTTGCCTGACGTGGGCCTGAAACTGAATCTAATGTAGCTCTCCCCTGAGACACCAAGAAGCACACTGGTAAATTATTTAAAAAAAAGGAGCTTGGGACTAAAATTTAACCCATATAAATGAGAAATATGAGAACAGAATGTGAACTAAAGACAAGTGTCTGCCGGCGCCTCGACACTTTGTCACAATCACAGAATGAAGAGGCGACGCGCACGCACACACACACACACACACACACACACACACACACACACACACACACACACTCATTACAACTACCGCTGCAGTTTGCGTGCAGCCTTATGAAACGTGAGCACACTCCAGGTTTCTCAAGCAGCAGTTTGCACCCCGACGGATGGAACCAAGTCGTGGATATTCTGTGGCAGCAGCGAACGTACCGTGCTGTAATTCCCACCTCATTTCACATGCACAAATCAGACAGGCTCCAGCGCTCCCGGAGCTCGTCTTCATCTGCAGACTGCATCTTTGGCTGCTCAGTCGCCCTGCTGCACCGGGCCAAAGCAGAGTGTCACTTATTCATACATTCAACTCTTAAGAAGAAGTGGGAGAAAACAGTTGAAGGACGGTGGGAAGAGTCTGTCATTTCTTTGTGCCCTGAGTGTTTCCTCATTTCACAATGAGCCCCTTCACTCAACCTGCTCTCTGGAAGTCTGTGCAAACGACACAGTCGGCCATGTTTGTTGAAACCGTCCTCTCACAGACGCGGTGGCTTTAACTAGAGTTTTATGCGTTCAGTTGTCTGGAGTTGCTTGGACAGATCCTGTTGTCTGTGATCGATTATCGGGCGTTAAATGTGTGATCCCCAGTTTGTTGGTTAGTGAGAAGTCTTTGCAAAATTGCTAACAAATGTGGAAGTTGTGTCGTGTTTCCACAGCTTACATGAGTTTCCATTTGGAGCGACATAAAAACAGTCGACTGTTGCTTCAAGCAATGAATTCCCAAAATACACCTCATTTTGTAGCAGCAGACCAACTGGTAACAAACAGAAAATGCAATTTGACCAACACATTTTGTGTGTGTGTGTGTGTATGTCTGTGTGTGATTCTATTTCTGTCATCTGAAAGTAATGAGGCTTCTCCTCCGCCTGATAAGAAAGTTCACTGCATCCTTTATGAAAAGTTAGTTCAAAGGACACTTGTAATGATGATCTGCTCAATTCTCTGGATCACAATCTCTTTGCTGTGTTAAATGCAGAACATGTGTGCCGGCCTCGTACACGTGTTCCTTCCAGCTGTGCTGCTATCACATCGTTCACAGCTGTGACCCTCTCTGCGTCTGTACCAGCTCTGATACGACTCAACGACAAACAGAAAGGTTGACGTGATGGTATGATCAGCATCAGTACGGGGACAAGATGACGTCTGCTGGCTCCTGACCTGCTGCAGTCACACTGCTTGATGTCTGCGTTTGGGGGGTTTAGTGTGAACATCTGGTCGACACCGTGAAATGACATCTTTTAGGACCTGCTGAAGTGGAGTTGTGTCAAACAGCCAGCAGCGGGGTCAAAGTTCAGGCCCACTAACAGCTGGTCACAGTAACGTGCCTCCGTACGGTTCAGGTAGAGGGAGGAGACCAAACACTCATAGGATGGACGCACACGCACGCACACACACACACACACACTCACACACACAGTCCATTTGTGAGGTGGCCGTGGTGTCATGGTCACATCTCACACGTACTGTATTTCTTACACAACATCTGCCACCACTTCAAAAGAAAAACTGACGAAAATGAAACATTATTTATGTAAAGCCGACGACCATCTTTGTGGTGTATACAACCGCTATCGTCATCCTGGGAGACCCCGCCCACATGCTGTCCCCATGTCTGTGTGGGTTTTCTCCAGGTACTCCGGCTTCCTTCCAACTCCAAAAGCAGGCTGAGGTTAATTGAGGTGGTTAACGAAAAGGTTAACACAAAGGTGAAGGCGTTAAAATATTCAAACAAAAGTCCAAAAATAAGAAAGAGATGATCTCACACAGGGATGAATGCTGGACAGTGAAGAACACAAGGAAACAATCAGGCTCCACGAGGGACGACAAGGCCGGAAGGACTAAAGGACCTGAGAGTCATCACACTCTCAGCCCAGATTTGTTGGTATAATCTGTGCTGATCCAAGTTACTGTAAAGTGCATGTATATTTAATTCCATTCCATTAATTCCTGAATCTTCCGTCATGGATAATTATTGTAGCTTCACTCTATCACCTATGCACTATTTAAGAAATCAACAGAATGTGAAGGAAACATTTTAATTCAACTGCTAATCTGACCAGCTGTGTTTTTTTTGTCCCATGATTAGAGACTTGCTCCCATCTCATCTGTTGCCATGGTAACAGTGTGACAGAACCAATGGCCGGTTACCAAACTAGTAGTTTAGTATTAGTATTTTTAGCTGCAGACTTCTGCAGAAAACACAGAGAGTAGCACATTACACGTTATTTTCCTATACTCTTTCGTTGTCAGACGAGCCGTAGATGAGTAGTGCCGCACATTTGGAAGCAGTTGGAAGACAGATAGCACCATCTGTGATGACCACTGGAGCAGGGTTTTACCCACATATGAGCTTTCTACACATTTTCTTTAAATCCAAACTCATGAAAAGAAATGTTGAACAGCCCTTTGGTAGAGGGGGCTGGGACTGGTTCGGATTTGATGTCACCCCTGCGCAGCTGCTCTCAACCCGACACAATTAAAAGCTCTATATACCCATCAGGGCTGCACTCTCTAACTTAATCCATCTTTGTCACCATCCAAGTCCCCATGCAGGACCTAATCCTGGCTAAATGCAACTATAATCCAATTAATCTGTCATAGCACGGGCACATTAACTGTATTTTTACTTCCTGCAGACATGTCTCGTTTCCCTCTCATGCAAAATAATGAGAGAGGATGATTTCATGAGGATGACACAGAGCAGTGATGACAGACATTTGACACATGAGAGATGGAGATGAAGTACAGAGCAAAGAGATTTAAATGAGCTGCCCTTTATTTACTCACATCGCTTCCACATATGAACACAGATTATTACCGATTCTGATTATTGTCCAGATGTGGCCTGATGATAACTGACTTAGTATCACCATGAGAGGGTTTCAACAGTTCATCAGTTCAAACACGAAAAGAATTTGAAATCCAGATGGAGCCACATAACTTCAGACACAAAGATCATATTCTGTCATTACCCATCACTTCATCATTAATTTATGACGGGTTCCTGTGATTTACCAGTCTTGGCGTCCTTGTCCTCGGTCCCCTGTCCTCAGATGACCAGAGACAGATGGGATCTCTGCATTCTACAGGTAGATAAAGTTGTTTCTTTAAGGTGAAGAACCTTTAGACAGCAGCAAAGATAATCAAATCCTTCAAACCACATTTGTTTTCTTGTTTTTGGTTCTGTGACTGAAGCAGCTGACATTTTGTTCTTGACAGGAGCTTCTAATAAATGTGCTCTTTTCTACTGAAGGAGAATGTCACACACTCACAAAAGCACGTTGTACATTATATATTTAAAACAATCTTTGCCTCAATAGTTCGTTCTTGTTAATTTATCTGTTTGAGCTGTTGAGGGAATGTCAGCAGCAGATAAGAACATTAATTGCAGAAATTTCCACTTTGTGATAAATTAAAATAATATGGTTTGGGTTTAATCGAGGGGATTATTCTGTCATGATGAGGGAAATGAAGGAAACATAATGAACATATAAATGGTCATCACACCATTTGTCTGCTAATATATACCACTAATAGTTCTAATATGACTTCTTTCTTTTGCAATGAAATAAATATTCATGACATTTAACAAATATAAATAAATACTAGTCTATGCTGTATGGAAAAAAAACAGGAGCATGTTGCTGATAATGGGATACTTTAATAATTTGATGTTTGAACATGCTTATGTGTTAATAATCTGATACTTTCTTGAACTGAGGAACCTGGTTGTTTCACCTGGAAAAAAAACCCTTTCTTAAGAGCTTGTCCAAGTAGCTCAGAGGGGAGTTCATGTCTTTTTCGACCTCCGTCTCCATTCTGCTGCCCTGTAATTCAAAACCTTGGTTACCACATATCTGAGCTTAGCAACCATTAAAGCCACAAAACGGTAGGACGTTTGGTCATCAGAGGCTTCAAAGCCAGCTGGCGCAGAACGCATTGATCATTTAAATACATAATAATGACGGTGTGGAAAAACAGATGGACTCATTTAAAGGAGCAGGTTCTTGTGCCATTTCAACGTGAAATGTATAAATTAAAGTAAAATTAAAAACCTGCGAATGCACATCTACTTTACAATATCTAGTATGTAGGTGTGAAGTAAGAAATCCCATCATGACTCTCTGAATTCATACAAAACAATGACTGAAGCTGCCATGACAACACACACGACACATGTGGACATGTGAAGATTCACGTCCTTCTGATGTGAAACGAGCTGATGATCCATATATTTCACATGTTGTTTGATTTAAAAATATCTCACTTTCGTTCTGCGCATCATCGGCTCACTTATCACTTCACTAACGTCCAATTCATTCCCACAGGGTTTTTTTCTTTAATGTCACTGAACCTCTTTTCTTATCGGCAATACATCCAATTATTTTCCTGAGGACTTCAAATATATATAATTCAAAATACAGTCCATTTATTATGATTATTAATTAATTACAGTCTTTATCTCATTTCTGAGAGCAGGTGTGAGAAGTTCGTTCATCAGAGCAGTTTTTAATAATGACGATTACTTACTTTTGTCCCTTTAGCCATCTTATTATCTGCTTTGTTTGACAGTTTTATACATGTAAATGACTATTCTATTCTATTCTATTAATAGAAATCCTGCTGTTTATGTCTGTTGACATTGTTGTGGGCACATGTCAGCCAATGTCATCCTCTGCTGCTTCTGTTTTTTAAGCCTGTTGAGCAGCACACACGTAACTCGTAAAAACATGGAATTGCTCTGACGTCACGTTTGTTACTAACTTACTAACAAATGACTCCTCCATGTCTCAAACACAACAGACAGAATTACTGCGTACTACTCTAGAATTGAACATAACACTGTGTCTTACATAATGATAGCAGTATTAACTACAAACAAAGGTGGTTCATCAGTTTGGGTCTTGATGGAGATGAACATAGTACATATACTGTGTGTGTGTGTGTGTGTGTTATATATACGAAAACAGATTTGCCTCTTCAAACGACACTTCATTCACAAGTGTTTGGTGAAACATTATATTGAGACTCGCTCACATTTCCTGGCTGCAGAGAAGAACGTCTGGTGTTTTCAGACGATGTGCCGGCAGCTGTGCTGGCAGCTTCATGCCCACAGAGAATCAAAATATGACACCGGTGCATTTTTCTTTGACACATTCTCCTATTTTTTTTCTGCCCTCCTGTCAATTTTCTCCTTTTATGTGTCGGCTTTTTTTTTTTCTTTTCCTTTCTTGTCTTTGAATGTGTTTTGGCCATGTTGACATTCTGTCCTGTCACTCTCCTGTTCAGACTCATCCTCATCTTCTCCCCCTCACATTGTTTGTTTGTTGTCACTGTTAGCAATCAAATTGTGAATGAATGAATGAATGAATGAATGAATAAATAAATAAATAGATAGATAAATCAGATGTGGTTGTGTTAGTAAGTAAGTATTAACAGTAGTGATTTGTGATTTGTAACTGAACAAATCAATCCACAGCTCCATTCACTTTCATGTAAATGAAATGAAGCGAAGTGAAGTTAATGTGAAGTGACATGAAGCAGTGAAGCTGCTTTCTCAGCTAATTTTCTCAATAATAATAGTAATAAGTTCAATAATCACAAGACAAATGGCTGTCAGTGGAGAACAAACTACTTGATTAACATCACAGCCTCCGTCAGAACATACAGACATTCTGTGTTTGATGTAATATTAAATTAAAGCTTTTCAATGGACGCTGGTTTGTATTTTTATGCTAATGTTTTCTAACCATGACCAAATTATTATGACATCATACAGAAATTAATGCACAAACTTTTTTCTGCTCCAGGAAAGTTACAGAGAACAAACATTTCAAGCACTGATTTTGATTAGAGTTCAGGTAAGACAGTTTTAAGTTTATAGTTTTTATAAACTTTATAAACTCAACCCTTTGTAGAATCAGGAAACATGTATTTTGTAGTACAGGTACAAAATATACAACCATACCTTCCGGAGGATTCTGTGCGAACACCAAATGAGAACAGTCTGAACGGGGCGGCAGCATCTTTGTGTCCAGAGGCAGAAAACCTGATCTGACCTGAAAACTCCACAGATGATAGACGAGGCTGACGGACGAAGATACAAAGAGAGAAGAAGAGAGAAGATACTTGTCTGCCATTTGTCACTGAGTCGGCTCAGCTGTTAACATCTGCATTTCAGCACACATCTGCAGAGAGTTCAGAGGGTCGACGTAAATCACAGGCAGACTACATTTCCCCCCACAGGACGGAAATGAAGCAACACACATGAAAAAACGCGTAACTGATCAATTGAAGGCCTGTCCTGTTGTGGGTACGATGAGACAGAATGATGATTGGAGGAGGAGCACAGAAAGAAAGGAGTTGGAATATGTGAGTCTCCATCGGTCTCCTTCATTAGAGTCATGTAGATCGACAACAAACTGTGGTTCAGCAAAACTTCAACACAGATGAACACTCAGGAAAGAAGAGCAGAATGACAGGAAACAAAGCTCTGGTGTAAAATCTTAGACAATACAACATCATAAGTGCTAGTTCATGAGTTTATCTTCCATCTATCAAGTAAAATTCTTATCTGACAAAAGAGTCGTGGGAAACCGTTGTAAGACCACTGAACAAGCTCCGTCCCTCGTGCACGTGTGAGTGGTCACAGGTTCATTCCCAGATCACTCGGCGGTCTGAAGTGGATGTCTGGAATGTAAATCTGTCTGATTTTTGGGAGACAAGAAGTATCTGAATGAGCAGCTGAGAGCAATTAACTCACAATCACTGAGTGGTTTTCTTCCTCCGTGATTAATCCGAACGCATGCAGTCGCAGCGCAGGTGGAAACACAAAGACAAGTACAAAGACTCAGACACACTCTGCAGTTTGCACGTGCAAAACAGTGCGTCCACCATAACTGTTGCTGCTCAGTGGGAGAAAAGAATTTGGACGTTCCCTCTGGCTCAAGAATCTTTGTGGTGGGCAGCAGATTCTTAGAGGGAGGTAGAACATTTGGGAGCACAATTGCTCCACAGGAAACTCTGGAAACTATTATTCCTCTGTCCAAATTCACCAACCGCTCCGGAGCACGCAGACACACACACACACACACACACACACACACACACACACACATACACATTGTTCTGTTGAGCTATTGTACTGCGTTCCCACATCAACAATCATATTAACCTCATTTACACACACCGACAACCACACAAAACAATGCAGCTAACAAAACTGTCTGTCAGTCCATCCTGCTGGCAGTTTACATGTCTATATATACATGTACATACCTTTATTGTTTTATCTACTAATCTTTCCCCCTTTATTTTTGACTTATTCTCTATTATATTAATCATAATGCCTGTATTGTATTTTTTTACACATTCATTGTTTATGCTAGTTCTTTTATCTTCAATGTTTATTTGTATTATTTTTTTATTATTTCTCATTTACGTATAATATATTTCATTGTGTCTCAGGTTTCCTCACCAATGCTGTTTCCTCAGTTGCTGCATGGTTGGAGCCGTGTTTTGGTGTAGGTCTGAGGATGAAGGACACCCACTATGGTATGATAATCCTATGCTACACACTATATGCTAACTATGTTCACTGTACCATAAATACTCAGACTGTAAAGGTTAAGGTTAGGTTAAGTTTCCATGGACCACATTGCATTGAAACCAGTTCATCGTCTCCAGAACCATCTGAGTGAAGCAGCTCCTCAGGCCGAGTGGAGCCCAGCTCGGCCACTCTTCAGAGGAAAACAACCTCAGCTGTTCTGTGTCGTACTTTGGGTCACTCAAAGCACTCGACCATCGCTGGGACGTAAATCCACTTGTTCCTGTCATACTCATGTAGGCTCAGTTCTCCTACAGATGCCACAGAAACGTCTAACCACACCTCCCACACATACGTAAACCTTCACTGCGTTTCTGAACGTCACATATCGTTATAGACATTGTATTAGGTTGGCTAAGGTAACGTTTCCTATGTTTAACGTGCAGCCAGCTCCAAGAAGACAGGCAGATCCTGAGGCACAAACTGGTTTTAGCAGGCGTACATATGTTAACTTTCAACGTATGTAAAAAATTCCTCTGTTTGCGTTGAATTTTTCTGTTGATCTTGTCTCTTGACTGTTTTCTGTAACCTTGCTGTATCTCCACTGATAAATAAACCAAACTATAATGGACATAATGACGCCTTTTTTTTTCCTCCATTTTTTGTAAAAACACTAGCGTGTCCACAGCTCGGGCCTCTTTAAAATACACATCAGTTGTAATGAAACTGGATCCAGACGTCTGAAAGCACTTAACCCTCAAAGGGTTGCTGGGGAATTGGCCCGCTGTTTGATTCTCGCCTTATACATCCCGGCCGCATGAAGGCAGACGGTGTGCGGTTGGCACACCGATTTCGATTCTTATGTGTGTATGTGTGTACAGGTGCGCACACACAAACTGATTCATCCCCGAAAAGTCAGAGTTTCTTAACTTCAATTATTATGACAAGTTGCACACTATAACATCTGCTCCTCCCTTCACCAGAAGCTCAGAAGCTCTGGATGATACGACCTGAACATCTCACACAGCGGTGTGATTCCACCAGCCCCACAGAACATATGGAAACGGTTTGTGCTGAGGAAGGTGTCAAAGCGGGTACACGTCGCTTTTGGGTTTTTGGGATGTAAACCCCCCCCTCCTACCCACCCCCCAGACATTAGCCACCTCCTAGAAGTCTGAGCCAAAAGATGTCTTAGGGGATTTTTAAAAGTAGGAAAGGAGACGTTAGATCAGATTAACTCGCTCCACGTGCCTAATGGGCTGATGCACAGGTCTGACACACACTATTACGCACCATTTACACCCCACAGGCTCAGAGGCGAATGCAGACAGCAGGCGAATACCTCTAGATTGTCTGCATGTGTCTGTGTGGGGGAAACAGAAAGAGGACAAAAGATGAAGGGATAAGAAGAGTGTGTGTGTGTGTGTGTGTGTGTGTGTGTGTGTGTGTGTGTGTATGTGTGTGTATGTGTGTTGCCCCATTTTCCACCATACAGTTCTGGCACGACTCAACTTGGCTACGTTTGCGTTTCCATTCAGGGTAGAACCTGGTACCTGCTGCTCTTTGTGGTTCCTCCTCGAGCTGAGCCAATGGTAAAGTGACACCTACAGACTGCTGGCCTCTGATTGGTTACAGAGAGAGGGACGTCACAAGCACTACGGTCAACACAAAAGTCTATTAAATACCAGCGGCCGTTGGTGGCCGTTCTTTATTCCTCATCTCCCCAATCTCTACAAGATTCCGAGCTGGAGCTGCATCGTGGAAAGTAGCATTGGTCTTTAAGTAGATGGGTGGATGGATGGTATGAAGCAGATTTAATTGGATAATTAATGGGCGCTCTCATCCTCTCACATGTTGGCCTCAAATCTGGACGGAGCAGGAAAGACATGACGAGAGGAAAACACTCCTGTCACAGCTTGTGTTCATGTCCTCGGCTCAAAACTCTCTCCTCTTGGACTGAGACGACGTCTTTCTCTGTATCACTGTTGAACAGAGCTGTCCACACACACACACACACACACACACACACACACACACACACATACACACACACACACACACACACACACCCTGCAGCTCTCAATTAGCTTTGCAGCTCCCGCTTTGCCGTTTGACTCGGGACAGAACGTGCAATGCGGTATCACCTGGGTTCGACGGTGCAGCTGTGCAGCTCCAGAGACGATCCCATTTGAAGTCTGAACCTTTGCAGGGCCAAACAACATCCAGTGAGTAACAAGTAGCCAAGAACCAGGGAAACAAAAAAAGCTAATCTGGCTGCTCCAACACTCATTTCACATGATTGTCTGAGCAAACTACGTTTCAAGACAAAGGGCATCACATGAAAGGACTGGAGGAAAAAAAAGTCCCTTGCAGCTGGGTTTTGTTAGCGCGTCGGAGCTCGTTATTGCCGGGACACAACACAAAGCAGGCTCCCTATGCATTATCCTTGATAACCAGGCTTTGGCATCTAAGACATGACCCGTGAGCCACAGAGAGCAAACACATGAACAGAGCCGCTACAGACGACCGGTGACTCTAACTGGTCTGATGGAACTGGTGCACCTGGGCTTTGTCAGTCGACAGTGTGGCGAGAGAGAACGGGAATACCGCAGAATAAAACCAGCTAAATAAGCCAAGATGGTGTTCGTACAATGGCAGAATAGAGGAGTTCACGATGAGTTAAGGGAATGAACAGTTACAATGATCAGGAACGTCACTAAAGGAGCTGGGAACGGCTTTGGATTCCATCATTTAAAATTAAATCTAAATATGTGGACCGCACAGAAAACAATAGTCCAAGTCCAATAGCACAAGACGACGCACAAAGAACCACCAGCAGTTGGTGAATGTCGTCGTCCCACGCAAGAACGTTTCTTCAGGACTTTTTTTTTCCTCCAAAATGAATCCTGCTTCCAGAGGATGGACATATGTGGGCTTTTGCCTGAAGGTGAAGTTCAGATGGATGTATTTAATGGACAGCCGAGCAACGCTGCGTCAGGAACGACTGGGTTTTTTAATCTCATCACCACATTTTAGTCCAAAAATCAATAAATATATTTAAATAAGAGCGACTCCTAAGCCGACTTCATTTTTGCTGACGTGAAGGCAGAGCTGGATGTCTGTGCCAACGTTCCCTTCCTTATTTATAATGGACAGTATGAACTAATGAAAATACCACAATGAAAGTGGAACAGAATATTATTGTGATATTATTATCTTGTACTTCCCCCTGCCGGAAACTCCTCAGACAGTTGATCCACATTATTCAACAGCCTGTCCAAAGTTTGTCTCGTGTCCACAGGGCATCTCTGCTGCAGAGCGGCCCGGTCCGGTCTGTCTTTGGCAAGGGGGGGTGGGGTGGGGGGGGGGGGGGGGGCTCTCAAAATCAGCTGCTTTACTCGCCAGTGATATTTTGGAGCCAATGTACTCAATGAGGGTCTGGTTCTGGTCCATCTCATGTAGAAAAGTTTACGGTCTGATTAGGTTTTTGGAGTCAGGGTGGTTGTCATGGTAACAGTAACAACCTCATATTGAAACAAATAACAGTTTTGTTTTGTGGAAAATGAAAACAGAACACTGAGCTTTGGTCACAGAGCCGATTATGTTTGTTTGGTATGAAGGTCAGATAATCTGCCTGTGCTGCTTTCGGACATTTACCAACACTCCAAAACCGTTTGTTTGTGTGTGTGTGTTTGTAATCCTGCACTGTGCTGTGGGAGTCTCGTCGCATTTCTGGCTAAAACTGTGAGTTGATGAAAAAATCTCGGATGCAGATGATAAATCTGTTTCCACACACGAGTCAGGAGTTTTATCAGGTCACAAAGTTTCCGTCTGGATTCAACGACATCAGGTGACTTTTCTCCTGGTTGTTTTGAATGCAGCATCAGTTCCTCTCACTAGGCACAACACTTCACATAAGACTTGGTTTCGAACAACTGTACAAAATCAAGAATCACCATGTTTTTCCGTAAAGTTTTTTATACAGTTTAGTCATCACGATCTCTAAAGAACGAGCAACTCAAAGAAACTCACAAGCAGCAGTGATAAACTGATGTTTGTTTTTGTTCTTGAAACTATCCCATAATGTCTTCATCCAATTATTTCTAATATAAAGAAATTAGAGAGTCAAAAATTCTGCTTCTTGTGTTCATTAATAGAGGTGCGTAAAGTGGAAGTTTGGCCTGAATTCAATCGGTATTATGATGTTTTGATTTGACCCAAAAGCTGCACTAACCACACAATGGATCATTTACTTAACTTTTTCATGAATTGAATTAGTTTGTCATAGGAACACTTTTCACTACGGTTCAGTGCACAGACTCTACTTTTTAATTTCAGTTCTATCCTCATGACATAAATAGTGCCGTGGACTAAAGTGTGTGGTTCTGTTCACTTTGACTCCCTGTAATTTGTTACCCAGCAGCCAATCAGAATCATCATCTGCCCATCTGTCACTGTTGATGTTTCTCCATATTGATGCCCGCATGTAGCAGATTTTTAATTTCGTCCATCTGAATAGATTCCCTGTGCACCGCTAACACTGGTATCTTTCACTGAGGCTAACGCGGCTGACAGTGATGAATCACCAGACGTTTTTAGCCCTCACAAAGCAGATGGAGGCCACTAACTCCACAAACGCACTCAACGAGAAAAAAATCTTTATTTTACAGGACAGACGACGGAGTGATGAGGAGGGAAAAAAAGCTGCGTTATAACTGTCAGGCAACGTCTCATCTGTTGTGGATTTATTTAAAGTGGTATTTGTACACTAATGAAGGTGTTTTTTTTGTTTTACTTCACTTATTTAAATTAATTCAAGTTGGACTGGATGCCTGGTCTTTATCTGTGTTATTTCTATTTAATGCTGTCTGGTTTTAAAAAGTCGGGAAAACAAAAACAATTGCTGACAGAAATCATGTGACCAGAGCGGCTGAATAATTAATACATTTTGAGGGTCGGCATCACCTGTACACTTATATCTGTGACTTGCAAACTGTATTTTGTCATTTAGCAGATTGTTGGAGATGGTCCAACATTTGTTCCGTTGCGGGGACTTTGAACGAGTTTGACAAAAGCACAGACGTCATGTTTGTGGCTGAAAATGAGCTGTGGAAGTGAAGCCCGACTCGCTGCGACCTTTGATGTCGGAGCAGATAGAAGCTTCTCACACTCAAGTATTGTTGAGAGAGAAAATTATGATGCGCGACAAACAGGAACAAACAGGAAGCAGAGTGTGTGTGTGTGTGTGTGTGTGTGTGTGTGTGTGTGTGTGTGTGTGTGTGTTTTTCAGGTCCAAGTGCTTTCACGGCCTCCAGCTTTTCTTTTAATCCTGATTCAATTACAGAGAAACTCACTGCATTAACAATTGTTTTCTCTATAGAACAGAACTGAAGGAGGGTTGAATGGCCAAAGTGAAAATACACCATCAACACTTCAATCCTGATACATTCTGTACTTCTACATCCAATGGACACCCATCCTACGGTGTAGGGCACAAGCCTACAAGTTGCCTACAACATGTCCATATGCCATATCCCGACACCATAGCCTGATGTGCCTTTTAAGAAATGTAAAGAGAAAACCTCAAGGAAGGCAACGCACAACTTTACATTCTGACAACAGCGTGGAACACTCGCTAATTTGCTTGTTGTCAAACAATTCTTTGAAAAGATCAGAGATGACTTCTTCATGTAAAAGTGACTTAACTCAGTCTTGTACAAGAGGAGAAGCTCACAATTCTAGAGATACAAAGTACTCGGCAATCTTTTATACAGTTGTTTGTGTGATATCTCTTATAAAACGGCTGTTCATGGTCAAGTACAGGTGCCACAGCTCCAGGAGCAGCCTTGATCATCATAAGAACATATGCTGCACAGATATGAGTAATCTTTGGGGTCTCACATCTTCATGCAACTATCTCAGCAAACTCAAATGCACCCAGAGTCTGTGAAAGGACATAAAGGATAACAAGAGAGAACGGTGGCATCATGAATCATTATTAAAGTCTCATAACATATGTAAATGAAAGAAATAAGTCTTAAAAAAAATAATATCTTAGACTTAAACGCCTTTATTTTCTAACGCCAGCAGGATATTATTCTGGTTGGGATTTATTTTCAGAGGTACATCTTTGAAAAATATTTATATATAACTATGAATGAGAAAATTGGTCCAGACTTTTGAACAGTAGAGTGTATATTTTTATATTTCTACAGACGTGCAAATTGATTTTCAATTTCACTTTTTTTTATTTAGTTATTATTATTATATATTATTATTTTGAATTTTGAATGTAATACTTTTGAAGGAGTTACAGAAGCACGGATTATAAATACCTGACCACTGTGCATGAGTGTCAGAAATAGCGACATCATTCTCATTTGAATAAAATCTGCAAACAAAAGTGAAGAATCATATGCAAACAATCAGCAGCCCTGAATGTTTCTGGAATCATTCAAAACATTGTTCTTTGTTTCAAACGTCACTCGATAGGAGAAAGGAGCCGTAGGTTGAAAGAATCCAGAAACCAGACTGCTTAATTAGTCACAGCATGAATTTTAGTGGTGGGGGGTACTGAGGCTGGGAATCTGTGAAAATCCATGTTAGGAACAATAAGTGGGTGTTAATTAAACACAGGTCGCTGTGCTTTAATTAAACTGTTGTTTTACCGGGGAAGAATTAGCCGACAGGATCCCTGTGACGGGTCGTCAACTCATCCAGGATGTTTCACAGCCGCTCAGCTGATGTTGGCCAGGTGGCGCTCCTCCCCCCACATGACCCTGAAGATCAACACCACCAATCGCAGATGCAGGAGCTCACTTGAAAACCAACATGTGGAGGAATCACAGCGTCATCTGCAAAGACTGTGAACGATGTTATACATGTTATATAATATAACACTTTGAACACGGAAATACAGTTGCAGTGTAAAACCAATTAAATACGCTGTCAAGCTCCATTCAGTCTAAACCTATACATAACATCTTTTCACAATTTCATAGCGTTCACTGGTATACATGTTTACTTTATTATTTATGTATTAGTAGTTTATTTAGTAGAGTTTTACTTGTTTTTTTCTATCTATATTTCTGGCTATGTTAGGAAAGGGGTGGGGCTTGTATAAATGGGTGGAATTATTCTAAACTTACTCACTGAAGCATTAATTAATCAGGGTTTTCTATGAATTTTTAAATCCTTTTATTTAGTATCAAGTTTTTGGATCTTTTGTAGCGTAAGCTACAGCTTCACAGTCCGTCTGAAAATAATAATTCCTTCATACATTTTTAGTGTATCTATTGACTGTGACTGTGTGTTGTTATTGAAACAAGCTTCAGTGGAGAGAATGACTAAATGCACTTGATGCACATGTGATTCAACTTTGTTTCCACTCTTCTTTTCCATCTGTATCTTTTATTCAATTCAGACTAATGGATCACATATTTATATTTAGTTCTATCAACTATTCACACAAACTTTGTGTCTGCTGTGGAGCCACATCAACAGAAGTTCACTCCAAATGAAACATGTACAGGTCACAGCCATTAAAAAAAAACAAAAACCTAAACCCGAACAAACCAAATTGATTTCTTTAAGTTAAGTGTATATAGCATTTAGGCACATCTGGCCTGCTTAGCTTTATTGACGTGTGGATTGTGGTGCATGTCCGCTCAGACTGCCAACCCAGTGATGAGGATTTGGCCTTGGCAGGCTAGGGCGTGCGCACACACTCACACACACACACACACACACACACACACACACAGTTAAGTACCCATCCCCTCATTAGAGCCATCTGCATTGAATATAATTAAAGAGTGATGCTCTCTAATGCACAAACGCCTTGAATTGCTTCATTGATTGTAAATCCTGGATATTTCCATTGGAAAGAAAAAAAAAACCCCTCTCCCTCTACATCAATAAACTGTGTGAATCGCTTGACGTTGATTACGAGTCTATTGGCGTATTTAATGGTCTCCAGTGGAGGGAATCACTCCAACCTGCTCGCGCGCAGCGGTGCATCACCCGATGAGACGGTGTGTTTGGCTGCAGCGTGTTCGCCCGGTGCGTCGGTCCCTCAGGAGGCTTTGCAAGTTGCTGCCTGACGTGTATTGGCAGAACCAGACCTGCCCTCTGAGCGGCCTCATGGTTCGGCTGCTGGAAAATCTGTGCTCACTGTGCTCCGCCATTGATCCACAGTCAGACTGTGACACTTCCGATCAATGAGCCACCATGAGGTTGTGAAGGACGGGCAGTTAATTCCTCACAAAGCTCATTCGATGCCTAAACAAAGTTTGTTTATATTGGGGGACTTTTCTCCTTAATCACTCAATCCTTATGAGGTGTCATCATTAAGTGAAGTAACGGTAGGAGGCGGAGGAGGAGGAGATGGTGTAGACAGGTCATCAGAGGGAGGAAGGAGAAGTCAGAACGAGGGAGAGTAAACACCACCGTCTGTCTGGGCCGATGTGGCAGGCGTCTGATGGGGTAATATTTGAGTTGATGGCAGGACACACAGATGGTGGTGGACATTAAAGGGGGAGGGCAGGGAGAATGTGAGTATGTGTCTTCTGGCATGCATTTGTCATGCGGAGCCTCTTTCTACCACCGGTGGGAAAACGTGAGGGGAGATGGAGGGAATGGAGGCAATGTGAGAACAATGCAAGTGTTGGAGGATGTGCGAGAACTGTGTCTCTGTAAGTAAGATGGAGATGCAGACTTATGTCTGGGAACAAACCGTTGGATCATTAACTATGAACAAAATCAGTTTGGACCAATCACATGGGTCTATCTAATGTAGGCAGGCTCAGAGACATGTGCAGTCTGTGGGCGGGGCTTAACAGGATGTCAACAGTGGTTATGTGCACAACAAAGATGGCTGCTGCTGCTGATGAAAAGCAGTCATTTGATTAGTCTCTGGCGTCAACAGGAAACGAGCTGGACGTTTCTTTCAAAGACCAACAACGGATCGTTTCCATTTCATCTTTGTCTCTCCATCAAACTCTTCCACTCTACTCTAAAACAAACTCACTGACATCGTTCGTTGATCTGATTGTCGTCGTGCTATCTAATAGTGCGCAGTGGTATTTTAATGTGAAAATGTTTGAGTGTGCGGGACAAGGTTGACAAACTGAGGAAGTAAAGGCACATGTAGAAAGAGGTGAGTTCTGTCAACAAGTGATGTTCAACTCAGATCAAAATACCACTGGACACTATTGGATAGCACTACGGCCAATCAGAGGAGAGAACAAGGTGACGGAGAACCGTGTCAATGGCAGATTGTATTAAGCCCCGCCCTGTTCATCGGTAACGATCCAACGGTTCCTGTCCAGACGATCCTACATCTGGGTCTACAGGTCAGCTGCTCATTGACATTTTCATGGGCGAGCAGCAGGATTCTGGAGGCAATCCGGGATGGGACAGGGAGTAGAGGATTGGTCTCTGATGTCTGGAAATTCTCTGAACGTGACTGAGATTTTTAACAGTTAAAGGAGAGTTTGAATTTTTTAAACATTGGACGGAGATCCTCTTTTCTCTCTCGTGTGTGTGTGTGCATGTCTGTAAATACTGGCAAAAAGTTTCTCTTCCTCAAAGTAGCAGAGGGAGATAAAAGAGTCAAAGCACAGTGAGAGCGGCTACATGTGGCTGCTGGAGTCAAAAAAAGAAAAGAAAGTCATGGGAGAAGTTTATTAATGATGTGCAGGATGAATAATATCCTTCTCTGAAGAACGGCTGACTTAATCTTTGACTTTCATTAGCTCGGTGAAGGCTAATGAATACCCCCACCCAGCACACACACACACACACACACACACACACACACACACACGCACACGCACACGCACACACACAACCCCATAGTTCACATTGTCACAGTGTCTTTGGAAAACAAAGACATCATTTACTTGCATGGTAACTTGTTATTGGTGACAC
>CAAKHB010000174.1:2380-12716 GCA_901007665.1 Aeoliscus strigatus | reverse complement strand
CCACCACCACTGTCACAACCGGGGGAACAGACGGTGAAGATGTACGAGGAAGAACAGCAGCGAGGACGTTAGTGACAGAAAACAATGAATGAAGCATTCAGCTACCGAAAGTGTCCATGAGGGGGGCACTAATGTTCAAGTTGGTGTCAGAGGGGTCAACTAATATTTGTACAGGAAACAACATAAACTACTTGTGGTGACAAAAACGTAAATGTTCTTCAAGCACGCTTCACGCACAAATACTAGCAAAATCAGACTGAAATCACGCCGGTTCTGACACACTGATGGTGCAATATGATTGTATTTGTATGAAGGTTAGTACTTTATTTCTGGAGCAGCAGCAGCAGCAGCAGCAGCAGCAATCTTTCGACAGTCGTACCGTCTTATTTTCACCCACAACAAACAAGCAAATCTAAATGGAAATGCAAATGACCTAAATGTAATATTCTACATACTACATACTTGCAATCTTTTTAAAAAAGACCTTGAAGGACCTTCAGACAATCACCATTTTTTTCTCATCGAGCCACTTTGGCACGTCTTTGTCCTCCACAGATTGTTTTGTGGCCGTTGGGCGGAAGGAGGAATGAACTCAGCTGTTCCTCTCTCCATCACACTCCTCTAATCCTCCTCCACTTGCTGCTGCTTCAACGGTCACTGGTGAGCGCGGCGTCTGCCGTCTTTATTGCCATGATTTGTTGAACTTCTCTCCCTTTCACTCCCTTCGCCTCGACAGTACATCTGCTCTGTGCTGCAAGAAAATCCCCAGCTCATCTCCTGTAGGATGATTGTGTGTGTGTGTGTGTGTGTGTGTTTTTTTTATCAGACCCGTGGGCTGTGAACATTCCTCACGTTATTTCTTCCTTTTACACAACCTTGAGCTTTCACAAACAAACACCTTTATTGCTTTTGTTTTGATCCTGACAAGCCTTTCGCCTTGTTTCGTGTGTGTGTGAGAGGTACGTGGTCATCTACTCTCAACTGTCTCCTCGGTCTAATCAAAAACAATTGTGGGAAAACCTTATTTCCACCTCTGCGCCAAATCGACGATGCACCTACGTCACCCTACGTTGAACCCTACGTCGTACCCCGTGTCGTACCCTATGCCACCATGTCATTTTCCCAGCTCTCGGAGAGTCACTTCTGTCTTCTCTGAGATAATAAAACCATCCTACAGGGGATTTGTGCGTCGACTGCAGCTGCACTCGTCGTTCCAACCTGCCAGCGCACCATCATCGTTCCATAAACCAAAGGAGCCACCGGCTCCACGCTCTGCGGATTGCAAACTAGCAGTAAAAGTCAGAAGAGGAGTGCTGTTAATTACATCATGGCTTTCACATAATTAAAATATGTCAGTTCAGTGTTGGACAGTGTTTCGATGAAGGCAGCTACAGGAATTAAAACACTGACATCATCGAAGCAGAATATGTAGTAAATGTTGATGTGCATTTCTTAGATCAATAAGCTGACAAGTTTTATTTTCCCACATATAAGCCTATCCTGGATACATGTAGCCCTGTTATGGTTCAATTTATTGATATAAAATTGAAATGTTTCAAAGGTATATTGTGGCAACAAACAAGTTTTGTAAGGGATGAATATGTTGAATATGTGTTTAAAAAAATCTATACAGTTAAAATCAGGGAAAAGGCGTGGTGTCAGTTTAAGACCATGTATAGTTTGGTTGTCTGTGCACATACCAGAAGACCACGTTTTGGCTGTGGGCCAGTGGAGCACGATGTTAGCTGATGTTGTTAATTTTTTATTCTCACATCTCTGATTGGCTTGTTGGTAATACTTGACCTGTCCTTATTCGAGGAGGGGCTTAGCGTCACCTCTGTTTCGTTGTCGTGTGGTTGATGTGTATGTTTACGGAGATTCTGCCAGAGGTTATAATTTGTTTGGATGTGCACTGTGCTGTGTTGTAAAGTGTCACCAATGGCCTTTAACTTGGCCTGTTAACGGACCTTTATACTGTTCATTTTGCATTACCGTTCGTAAATACATATTCATTTAATTAAATACATACTATGGTTATTTCGTCCTGATTTAGCCTGTAGCTCAGTTATTAAGTGTAATTATGTACTTTAGGACAGGAATTGCCATTAGAGGGCGAGTGAGAACGAGGACTGGGAGAGCCCTGTGCCTTCGGAGACTGTAGCTGCTGTACTGGAGCGGTGGTTTACCACACTGTGTCGCTGCACCCATTCCCCTTGCCACTGCAAGCGCATCTTAGCCTTTGACCTCCTTTCCCCTACTCATCTTCATCCATGTGACTGTCGCTGGACTTGTGGGTACGCTTACGTTTTTGCTTGTTAAACCCGGTGAAGTGGCCATTCGTTTCCGGCCTCTTCGTTGACGAGCATCGATTGGACCTGCAATATAGTTTTTTCCGCTTAATCAGGCCAGTGTGAATGTGTGTGTATGTGTGGGCTGTGGACATTTGAATTGTCTTTTCGCATATCGCTTGAAACTATTTCTGATGCAAAAACAGTCATCCGTATATTATTATAACGCTGCAATCTGGCCATTCTTTACTTTGATAAATAAATTCTTGTGGTGATAGTGAGGTGATAATATTGCACAGACAAGTAATGTTTCATCATTATTATTGTTGCTTGATAGCTACATGGGACTGGGGTTATATACATGTATCTAAACATGCAGATATGCTATTCAGTATTTACACAAAAGGAGGAAAAAGTGCAGAAAACAAACATCCCTAAAGTTCAAAATATTTCTGCATTTTATTTGACTGGTTCACGTTTTACCATTATTTTAACTTTTTTGTAGGCACTGATACACAAGAACCTTTACATTTTTAAGTTAAATGTTCCCCTTCAGCTGGGGATCGCACAGTCTGGAAGGTTCAGGTAGAAAGAGAAAACTGATCTTCAGAGCTTTGTTAGGTACAAACGATATACGAACGACAAAGGTTATATACTGTGACCCCACTGAGCCTTAATCAGCACCCTCCTCAGATGATAAGTGGTGTGTGTGTGTGTGTCAATCAGAGTGAAGGTGGGAGGGGGCAATTGAGGTCATACTAATGGGTGTGCGATGCATCTTTTCCTCCCACTGAGTTTGGAGCCGAGTAAAGACGAACAGCTGACGACTGCTTACGCTGCCTTTGATCAGACTTGAAACGGCTGAAAATAATTCCGTCTATTTACACAATTCAGATTTTCACGCACCTCCTTTGGGGGGAGCCGCCGCTTGTTCTACATTATCCTGCTAGTTTGGTGCTTTGAATATATTTCTGCAGCAGCGGCGTTGTTTACATTGATGAGATGAACATAGCTCCGCAGACAACAGCAGCTGCATAAGCATCAGTCGGCCCGAGCTAATCTCTTGTGCATTTCACAGGTATACTGGGTGTTCAAACTTTCTGGAAATCAATTTAAGTAGAGTGGATCTGTTTGGAAATCTGAACTTGACAACAGTTAACAGCTTAGTACTTGTTGTAAACACCCTGATTGTCAAGCTTCCAGAAACCTCCAGAATGTCTTAGAGAACTCTATGAGTGTGCATATCCGATACATATGTATATAACTACAGGATGTCAACAATATGATATGATATAATATGATACGAAGCAGTGTGATACAGTGAAGCGCAGTGCGATACAATACAAGACGCTACAATAAAGTACGTTACAGAACGGTACGGTGGAGTTGGGGGATATGATACAATCTGATACTGCGCACTATTTAAATTACACAGTCATTTTATATCATTAACATTAGCCTCCTCATCACCCATTTCCCACGTTGTCATTTGTCATCCTATCTGTCTACGACTGTGCAGTTTTAGTTGTAGTATAGTATTATCTTGTTGAAATAAAAATAGAGTTTTGACTCTTATGGGTTATTTGTCACACCCCAGTCATCTGGGGCGCTGCTGGCTAAACTCTTCGGTTACAGTGTCACAATTCCATTTAACTGCATATAAATTAATTGAACACAGCAGTCAAACGCTCATCCTGAGCGTCACAGACAACAGGATGACCTCTCATCGCTGCCCTCAACAATCATTCATTCTTCAGCCTCTGACACCAGCTGAAGCCACCGTGCGAAAGGCTGATGTGATCTTATCGGGTTTAGATGCTCCCCACACATATAATTCATGTGGATGGCAGCTGATGAATCACCTCAGCTCCTGTCACCCACGGTGTTCAACATGATTCAGTGCTCTGCCCCTTTGTTTTCCATCATATGTTCTATTACTCCGTTCCGCATCTTTGCCGATGACATCCAGCACTCCAGCACCTCCTGAAGAATTCTCTCCTCCCCCGCCTGGCCTCCACTCCTCTGCTGGCTCAAGGCCCCCGCAGACTGAGGTCTCAGAATACTAAATAATCGCTATATACATGGTATGACTGAGAAATATCGATCAAAGCCTGATGGAACTTTTAGACTTTACTTTTTTCATCGGTCATGCAACAGTAACTTATTTATTTGCACAAAATGTTCTTCATGTACAAAATAAGGCTCAAGCTCTGACCGAGAATGTTTGTTTTGTGCATCTTTTTTTCCCCAACATGTTTTAAAATAACAACACACTGGTGTCAAAAGTCTCTCTCAGTCTCTCAGACCAACATTGATGGCTCCTCCATCTCCAACTTTCCAGCAAACTAATGGTTGCAGAGTCTTTCCAGTTTCCCTCTGAAGCTCTCGGCGTCAGAGGGAAACTGGGAAACTTATGTATGACACCTGACAGCAGCCTATTATATCCAGTCCCTATTGCAGGGTGTCTGACTTGCCGTCCGAGTCTGAATTTCAGCTGTTTTCCAGTGTTGCCAAATGGAACGCCCCCCTAACCAGGACAGTCTGCCTCAGACTTTGGTCCAACTCAGACGACCCAGAGTTCAGAATCCAAGATGTTGCCAGTAGCAGTGTTATCTGTCGGTATAAACTGTTCTTACTGTTTGAATCACTTAGATCTATAATGTCCATTTCAGTGACTTGTACACACAGTTTCATTTGTTGTTAATAGGAATGTTGTTGAATGGTGTAGTTGTACACGTCTGTTATAGACTACTACCGCAAGAACATACTGGGTTTTCTTTCCATCTACTATATATATACTATATGTGCCGAAAGTGGAATGCGGAACAACTTGGTTTTCATCTGGATATTATGTCACCTAGAGTTATCAACTTGAACATCCGCTTCCAGTGGAACACTCTATGAGCAACTCCCTTTCACTCCGTCCACATCCTCCGCTGTCCTTTTCCACCTCTGAGCCGTGTCTCTCAGTGGGAGTCATGTGAAGTTCCCAGAGGTCGTTTCGCCCGGTTGCAGGTTGGTATTTGCCCAGCCGACACAGCAGCAGTGCAATGTGGTGTCTCAGTGTGTGGGAGCCAGTGATTTATGGCCTCCATGTTTGTCCATGGAATTACAGTTTGATTGTTTCATTCACTGCAAAGGGCTTGAATCCATGCTAATGAGTTAAGTGTTTATCTATCAGAGCATTAGAGTGTAAATCCAATCGCGTTTACTAAAAACATCAGAGGGACGAACAGAGGTTCTGTGTCAGTGGTGCATCATACAGATACATGTTCTGGTGACGTGTAGGTGTAGGTTTCCATTACTCCATATGTTGTGTCTGTGAGAGGCAGCAGCCAGCAGAGAGCAAATGACCGAGCAGACCAAAGATCATTAGCTCATTCAAGAAAGGAAACAGTCTCACTGTTAAAGGAGCATTACCCTTAATTACATTTAATCTGGACAACAGGACTCCAGCCGCTCGTACTCAGACACGATCAATATCAGTCAAGTTTGGTGCCAGATCGAAACTTTCACTTCTCTTTAGAAGATGTATAATGAATGTCTGCTAATGATAAAGTTTCCTACATCACACATACACACTTTAGTTTTCACATAATATGTGTAATGAGCCATGTATATGACGTAGTCACGGCACCAAAGTGCTCAAATTAGCTCATGAACATTGTTGACCACTTAGAAAAGAAGTCAAATGAATAAACACATCGTGACAAGGATGAATCAAATGCAAGTCCAAAGGTTCGGAACAGACAAGGTAGGTGTGAAAGCTCCCGGAGTTATCTGGTGATATATTACTGTTATTAAGCATCTTTAAAAGCATCATCGACTGTGCCAACAGCTCACGTTGCTCTGGAGCTTGGTGCTTAATATAACTTTGAAAACTGTGAGTGAGACAATCACATGGAGCTTTAGTGGTTTTTGTTTACAAGGTTCACTTGTTG
Source organism: Aeoliscus strigatus (assembly GCA_901007665.1). NCBI lineage: Eukaryota > Metazoa > Chordata > Actinopteri > Syngnathiformes > Centriscidae > Aeoliscus > Aeoliscus strigatus. Next base: position 6,487 of record CAAKHB010000174.1, on the reverse strand, counting down.
CAAATGAGACACTGACCGACATGTCACAGCTTTGACTTTTTGCAAACGAGAAAGTCTGGGTTGCAAAGAGGAATCGACCAGCCGCCTCCCTCTGCACAGCCCCCTGTTTGCTGGGTCTATCGACCGCCATTCACCAACATGTGGGAGAGCTCTGCACTCAGTGTTCTGTTTATGTATGTAAATACCATTTTGTGACTGAAAGAGAACTTGTAACCTCAAAGTTTTATTTACTGATTTATTATCCACATTTTTTACATTTTCTTTTATATTTTCTTTTTATAGCAGCTATTTACTGCTATTTATCTTTGTTAGCTTTTAAATACTATACACAAACCTTATTGAATAAACCATTTAAATTGATTTATCATATTTATTTATTTGAATTTTTTTATTCTCCTTTTGTTTATGGGTATTATTCTTCTGGCCGTTGGATCATCAACTATGAATCCGTTTGGACCAATGACATGGGTCTGTCTGATGAAGCCAGGCTTAGAGCCATGAACATTGTCTGTGGGCGGGGCTTAACAGGATGACGACAGTGTTTATGTACACAACAAAGATTGATTGCTGCCGATGAAGAGCCGTGGTTTGAATCTTCTTTGGCATCAACAGGAAACGAGCTGGACATTTCTTTCAAAGACCATCAAAGGAGCTATTTCCATTCCATCGCTGTGCATCAGACTCTTCCACTCTTCTGCAAATCAAACTCTGCCATTGACTTGTTTCTCTGATAACCAGACACCAGTGTGATAATCGATAAGTGGATAATTGATGGAAGACACGTGGAGGCCGTGAAGGTGACACAGTCTTTTTAATCCCACAAACGCGCTTTCATTTGATCTAAAATGGGATGTTTAGTAAGAATAAGTCCAGTAGAAGTGAGGAGAGACCTTCCACATCCTTTGAATGACATTCAACATCGACGCGGTCTCAGCCTTGGAATTTGGAGAGGGTCTGTTTGCGTGACAGCCACTGGGAGATAAGGAAGAAAATACTTCACCTGCTTTGTTGCATTTATCAGCGAGGCTAATCGCTGTGATTAAAGCTCAACATTTGATCGACTTGGAAGGAAGCAGACCAAAAAATTTCACTCAAATTGTTGATACAAGCACACGTGGTGGGAGGGGTGAAGGCGCTATCTTGTTTTTCCCACTGAATTTTAATTTCCTGATCAACCTTGTGTCAGAGGTTTGGATTTTCACTGGAGACCTGATCTGCACGTCAGAATGCCAGCAGAGATCAGCATCTCTACACTACTTATATTATCTCTATATTATTACAGCCCCTGACCCATCCAGACCCAGACGGAATAACATACATAAATCATATGTGAGAGGTGAGTCTGTCGTCTTTGTTGATCTGTCCACTTTCATCCCATAATGTTTCCTACTGAGATCGATTCAAACATCCTAGTGCCTCAATGACTTATTCAAAAGAAGGAATCTTTCAGGTGGTCTGAACTGGACTGAATTACTGGAAATGTTTGTTCATTTCACAGTTCAGCTGAAAGCAGTAGGGACCGGGCCATCAGTTAAAAAGACTTAAAAGATGTTAAAACATGGTTTCACCTTCAACATTCAGCGTTCAAGTTATTTGTATATGAAATAGTTATAGTTATTTGTCAAGATTTTCAATTAGAGTCTGGAACGTTGCTGCGGTTACTTCAGCAGCACTGCAGTTTAGTGAGGTTGGACGGAGCTGTCGGCGGTGAGGGAATCTTTTGAAGAAATCTTTTTAGGAAACGGATTCTAGTGATTAAGCCCACTGAAACAAACTGCTTTGGCCATCACTAATACAGCCACCGCAGGAGTTCAGTGGCAGCTTCAAACCAGGACTGTTGTTACCAGACGAGTCGCTTTTGTGTCGGGCGGGACCCAAAGAATCTCAGGCCACAGCCACACAGAACCAAACCATTTCTATGGAATCATCTCAAGAAATATACGCGTCCTCACAAAACCAAGAGGATGATAGCATGTGAAATATTCCTCCGTTCTTCTGAACAGATCTTGACCAGTCTTTGGTTTGCAACTGTAAAAGGAATCAGACAGAAAAGGGCTCGAGCCTGCAACACTATCTGAGCTGGTGGAGGTCGTGCAAACAATGCTGAGCTGGATTTCATCAGCTCTGTTGTAGTTTGGTTAAGCCGAAGACTTCTCCAGTTCAAAAGCAAAATGCAATTGCTTCTGACAGCTGATGCAAAACATGAATTATCGTGTAAGAATTTTCGCTGCGCTTTAATACTTTACTTTTAATCCCATGTGTCACCGCATTGCAGAGGATTCTTGTCGAGTTCCCCCTCCCCAGAGTTTCAACTTTCAAATTCACTTTTAGCAGAGACATTTCACAGCTAATTCTGACTCTCTGATAATTCCAACTTGTGTCGGGGTCCCTGGTGGATCCCTCTTATTGGAACAATTGCCTCAACAAACAGTTTGCCTATTTGTCACCAGTAATTGTGAACCAAAATCCTAAACGGTGACACAAAATGAGCATTAAAAAGTGCAGTGATGTTGGGTCCTTGTCAGGCTGGCGCGCCGGGGAGTCGTACAAATGAACGACACAGATTCGCTTCATAGCAGAAGCACAGGGGGAAGAAATCTAAAGCTATTTCATTTCTCTGTCACCATTTTTGTAACCAACATCTCTATCTTTGTGTGCACACACACACACACCCTCCTGCTCTCCGTAAAGCTCCAGACTTTTACGTCTCAGTGTTTGATTTGTAATCCAAATCCCCCCCCCACACACACACACACCCTCACCCCCCGCACCCCCATCCCCATACATCCTCCAACTCGCCTTAGCTGCAGATGGAAGCAGCTGCAGAAACAGACATCTGGAAATGTTTTGCTCGACACTGGAGGTCACTGTCTGCACCTATAGACAGTATACTTCAACCTCTGCGATGTGACAGGCCTTCATACATCACGCCAGCCTAGGTACTGTACGCAGACACCACCCATCCACCCCTCCCTCGATTTCAACTGGCTCTTCTTGTCCGTCTCCTCATCCTCATGCTCCTCATCCAGTGGTCTTACTCATCTTATCCCTCGTTCATTCATTAACCGTATAATTGTCTTTCTTGTGGCTGTGTCTGGCTATTAAAACGACACTCTGCTGCTGGTTTGGAGTTTTTTTTTTCCTTTGTGCACATTCTAATGTCACGATATTCACGCAGCCCAACCACAACAACCCCACAGACTCTCTCTAACGCCCCTTGGATTTTCCAACATCACTCCACTGCGTTATAATAGGACAGTAGCAAAGCTATTTCTCGCTCATGTTAGCTTTTGGCACTATTTTGTTTTTGCTGTCAGAGTGGATGGAGATGTTTGGACAACAACAACAACAAAAGAAAAAGAACATGAAGTTGAAGCAATGTCATATTTTAAGAGGTTATTTACTCTGAGCTGTTTCTCTGTGCACCCTTGGATGAGAGCGAGGCAGGGTGGCATCAGAGATTAGCCGAGGCAAACATATTTATTTGGCTGTAACAGCATGTGGGAACTTGATGGAATAGCACTCGTCACATCGACCTTGTGTGAAAGGAAGTGTGTGTTCTTGACTTCATGGATCAGACATACAAGTATTTGGATGCAGTCTGGGTGCGCTATTTTTCCTTTTTCTGTGCAGAGATTAAAAGACGTTTCGTGTTGAGAGAGAGGAGACAGATGAGCGTCAGAGAGGATGTGCGGGACCTCAAAGCTATTTCCCTCAGCTGTTGGTGCGCAGGCATATTTTTCAGGATGTAGCAGCATGCGGGCTGAGGCCGTGTTTGTCCAGGATGACACTCTCACATCCATTCATCAACGTCCTGCCAGACCTCCGACGACCTTGGGTGCTCATATGAGTGCGCGGGTGGAAATAAGACGGAATCTAAAGTAGCGTGTGGATGGAGTGAACTGTGTATTGTTGGGTGAGTGGCTGAATGTGTGTGTGTGTGTGTGTGTCTGCAGAATAGCTAAGTGCACACTCGCGTACATAGCCCTAATATGTAATAAAAAAAAAAAATTCAAAAAAATCATTTTTTTTCGATTTATTCATTGTTTTGTTTGTTGTTGGTTTGTTTTCTTGTATTTGTTGCCTTAGTTGCCCTGTTGTTCACCA
>CAAKHB010000173.1:10082-20862 GCA_901007665.1 Aeoliscus strigatus | reverse complement strand
GCAGAACACCCCCCCACCACCACCACCACCACCAATACCATGCATGCCATACCACACACACACACACACACACACACACACTGATCCGGCACTGGGCCAAACTTGTGTGTGTGCGTATTGTTGTTAAATTAATACAAGATAAAGTGTAATCAGTCACAAAACTGGAGACAATTGTGTCATTAAATTACTGATGCAAATATTTCTGATTCCAGTTTCAGGTCCATGTGAGCAATTCGTGCAAAAACCTCGTCTCTCGTCTCGTTTAATCATCAAATTTGAGAAAGTGAATGAATGATGATGTTAGTTTATGTGTTTAGTGATTTTGAAGCATTTTTTTCAGTGTTGACGCAGATGTAAGTTCAAACACTGACACGTGAAACATTTGTAACAGTTGAAACATTCATACAGCACAGAGAAAACGTGTCAAAAGAAATCAGTTACATTACCCATTGAAACAGTTACACCACTGTCACATTTTAAGCTTAAGGACTTGTGATTGTGATTATCAGATGGAGGGAACGTGTAGGTACACGGGACCAGGAACATTCCTCGATGACATCTTTTCTCCTTGTGGTTGATCATTAAACTCAGAGTCTCCTTGTCAGCTCACAGCAGTTGAGTTGAAAGCAGGTGTTTGTGATGCGAAGTGGAAGTGATAGCACTACCAGAGCCCCATAATAACATTTAAGAGACATACTGGGGGATTTGTAACCCTGCTTTCTTAATGTTTACTTCACACAGACCAATCACAGGCCAGAGTGAAGCAGCATTCAGTCAGCTACTGCCATTTCAGAAAGTATTATCCTCTGCAAACCAGCAGCACCGACAATCTACAACTGTCAAATATGACACACACACACAAAAATCAGGTAGTTCCTACCAGGCAAACGTGTCTCTCAAAGAGACGCACACACTAAATGACTACACAGACATTGACATGCACACCAGAACAATGCAAATGTGAGATCCTCAGAGAGTCTGTTCAACAATCAGAGCCCTCTTCAACATTCAGTAGCTAATTACTTTACAGGTCCTGGAAGTAAAAGATAAGAACGTAAGAAAGTGGAGAAAGACTGCTCACAAACACACATCCCAGCAGATGGAATCAGAGGTACCTGAAGGACATAGTCCAGTGCTGTGAGAAGCTGTGTGTTTATTCTGACTTCTAATCCCTCACCAGAGGAGCATGGATGAGCTGTTTGCCTCACTCTGGGTGATGGTGGAGACTTCCATCACTGTCATGTATCTAAGACAACTTGATCACTGCACAAGGCAGACATTTTTCACTTCTGCTCAAAATAAAAGAATATAGATTTTTCATGTTGATTAAAGATGGCTGACTACTAGATGATTTATTATTCATATGAATCTATGGCAGGGGATACCTGTGGAGTAGATATGAAACATTACATGGTCTCATTCCCTGAAGGAAATCTGTCCACTTCTATATGACACTCACATCCCCTGAAACCTTGGTTGCTATGGTTACTGAGTAACAGTTAACAGTAACAGTTACATCATTAAGTGCACATAGTTAGAAAAGTGTCTGCATGAAAACAAACAACACAATTGCCGTGGGCACACAACGCAGTATGTGGAAATGAAACAAACAACACAGGTCTATCTGCAACACTTGTGTCTAAGGTGACGATACGAGCATCTATGGCAGAGGTGTCACACTCCAGTCCGCTATCCAGCAGGTTTTAGATGCCACCCTGCTCCTGCATGCCTGATTTAAATCAGCAGCTCATTACCAGGCCTCACCAGAACTTCACAGAGAATGATTCAGGTGAGGTAGGTGAGGTGACATCTAAAACCTGCAGGATAGGGGCCCCCCTGGACCGCAGTTTGACACCCCTGGTCTATGGTGACGATGCATGTATCTATGGTGATGATACAAGTATCAATGGTGCCGATGCATGTATATATGGTAAATATACGAGTATCTATGGTGACGATACCAGTATCTATGGCGATGATACAAATATCTATGGCAATGATACAAGTATCTATGGTGACGATACCAGTATCTATGGCGATGATACAAGAATCAATGGGGACGATACCAGTATCTATGGCGATGATACAAGTATCTATGGCGACGATACCAGTATCTATGGTGATGATACAAGTATCTATGGTGAAGATACAAGTATCAAAGGTGAAGATACATGTATATATGCTAACGATACAAGTATCATTGGTGCCGACTCTCTATCCCCTACTCACTACATAGTGAGATCACTACTGAGCACACTTGCAGTGAGTAGTGGATAGGGAGTAGGCAGCGATTCTGGACACTAGTGTTTGCGCCGTTTATTTACGTCATCACAGTCGCATAGATGTTGTGGATGTCGCATGTATAATAGATAAATAGATATACTGTAACAATACATATATATACACATTTATATGCATGATACATGATATTATACTGAGCGTGTATTCCCATGCAAAATAACATAAGTAACATTTGCTGTTGACAAATATTAACTCAAATTTGAGTTTTTGTGGTCGATCCTGCAATGTTACTGTTGTGGAACTTTTATACTGGTATTTTTCCAGGTAATTACCTGTCAGACTCCTGTGGTCAGACTACACCCCCTCCTTGGGAAACTGTAGACACGACGCAGTCTGCTGTCTCTTGTTGACGCATTATGGTATTTTTGAGGTGACCACAATGCATTGTGGTCTATATTGTCTTGGCAAGTGATCATCGGTTGTTCTCTACTTTTTGCGCTGCATTGTGGGATACTCTGAGTGGACTATATAGGGTACATGGATGATCACTACGGTTCGGACACCACTACAAAATGGCGTATCCAGGAGCAATTTCGGACACAGACCATGTCTTCTTCTCTGTGATGGTATTTTTCTGTGGCAGTGTCACACCGCCACCTGCAGGTCTGGCATGCGTACCATTGTATATTCACTGGATTTATGTGGAAGCACATTTCAGGAGACGATTCCATGTGTACGGAAAAACGTTTTTAAACCTATTCCGGTTCCGTCCCCGAGTGAACCTGGGGTGGTGACAGTATGAGTATCAAAGGTGATGATACAAGTGTAGACTGTGAAACCAGCTGACATACTGAAACACACATACAATCAAGGATATTACCAACAAAATGACAAATGACTCAAATATCACAATTTTCTCTGCTTCCTGATTAAAGGATGATTCTGGTATTTTTCAACCTGTGCTCTGTATCTCTGTCTACTGGTCAGATCCAAACACACGTCAGTGTCCCAAATCTTCACAGATGAGAAGCTGGAGAACGAAGATGTGACAAAGATGTCATTTTATCTGAAGCAGATACTCAATTATTTGCATTAGAAGACAGGTTGACGAACTGGTGGTCAAATTCTTCAGTCTGTCTGTGCGGTTTCACTCTCTTTAAACACAGCTGCTCTGGTGTACACACACAAACTATGTTAAAATGAAAAAACACAAGAACACCCCTCATATTAGACACACTACCTACCCATCACAACTTTCAGACCCCTGTAGAATTGTCAGCCTGGCTCCCTGGTTCATAGATTAGGATATAATTAGTCTCCGTCTAATGAAACAAAGACGGTCAGATCCCCATCTAATTCAATGAGGAATGCAATCTGAGAAAGATTAGTGAGTCTGGGGGCTTAATAAATCTAAATCCTAACTGTGGCACAGATAGCATCTCATACCGTCACATGGAGTCTTCCTCCACATCAAACATATTCATATTTACCACTGAAACCCCGCAACAGCAGAAAGCGTAACAGGCAACAAGAGTGAGCGGATGAATCTCCACCAACCACACAGAGCAATTCAAAGTCCAAACAAACCAAAAAGACGAAGAAGGAATAAATGGTTCATGAATAAATGGTATCGACAGGAACATGCATGTTAGTTCACATTGACACTGATCTGGTTTGAACCAGAGGATTGAGTGATTCTACACCAGAGACTTACAGAGAATGAAGACAGCATTTCTTTCCACTGCGTTCAGATATTTCCAATGGACAGAAATAAAATATTGCAGAAAACAAAGTCAACACAGCTGAGGCTTTTATAAACTCCTCAGAGTTCACTTACAAGTCAAATCGAAGGTTCTGCCGCTCTTCAAAAAAGTAGTCCAGAATGAATTTTCGCACAAAGTCGGGGTTTAGCGTGTTGTCAATCACCTCCGTTCTCCCGAACTAGAAAGACAAGAGGTAAAAACATGCACATGAAAATAAATTAACTCTCATAAAGAATGAGAAGATTTTTGCTTTTCTAGATATTTTTGATCCGTTAAATGGACCTCCATCCTTTACATAATTTGCCTCAGAATTTAGTTTTTTCAGCAGCAGCAGCAGTGAGTCATTTGAATTAATCTAAACTAGCAGCAGATTCTTTAGGCAGCAGGCTCACCAGGGAAAAGACTGTTTACACAAGACTATGAGCTGCTTTCCAGTAATGAATGCGGAGCAGCTCAAGTATCCAGTCAATGGGGGTCAGGGAGGTTCTGGTTTGGCATTTAACTCAGCCCCCACTGCCGTAGATAAAGGGACACAACTATGAATAACTCCAAATGATTGGGGCTGGGAGATCCCCCCACACATTCATTTACAAACATGAATATGCATCATTGACGACACAACAATCAGTGTCTTGGACAAACGTGAGCACGCACGCACACTGAAAATTATCTACAGGTACGACTACTGTGATCATCCACATGAGTGCCTGTTTTAGTCATTATACAGTACATTCATTAGGGGAACGGCTCATGAACAGTTAAAAAAAACGCCCCATTCAGTGTGTACGTCATGGTTCGGGACAGGTCAGTGCTGTTGGTACAGTAAAGTCTTGCACGGCTGTTTTGTGATCATATGTCATGGATGCAGAAGAGTTAAATCAGAGTCAGAGGACGTGTCGGCAGCATCGTTTCATAGCAGAGCAGCGTGGACATGATGACGGCAGGAAGGTGGAGGATAAAACTGACTGTGTGCAAACAGTGACATGTGATGCTAATGCTGCGACACCTGTTGTTAATGCTAGTAGTGACACCTGTTTTGCTAATGCTAGCCGCGACAACGATTGCTAATGCTAGGAGCAGCAACTGTTGCTAATGTTAACAGCAACACCTATTGTTCATGCTAGTTGTGACACCTGTTTCCAACACTAGTACTGCAGCAACTCCAAAAGATCAAAATAGTTAACAGATAAGTTTAGAGTTAACCTTGGGTTTTCTGTACCACGAAGGTCTGTCTCCATGGTAATTTACTCTGAATGACTATCCTGCTCCAACGGTCAGGATTGAATCAGATCCTATAAGCACCACCACCTACTGGCCAATCAGATGTCCAGAAAAACAGTGACCTGCCCATTCCTCCACGTAAGACAAGTGGTGAGGAGGGAGTTACGGCGTGAAAGAATCTTCCGGGACTTATCTAACCTGTTGTGTTTCACGCATGATCATTGATATGAGAGGTACCAATTCTCACGCCCTGGACTTCTGTACATCTGACAGATTCTGGAGCCATCTATCGCCCATTGGGCCTGACTGGACCACAGACACGATGCATAGCCCTGAGGTTCTTTATTCTGTGGGAATATAGCAACTCATCAGAAACACCGTCTGCCGGTGGTCCACCAAGTCACCTCTGACCTCACTGGTTTAATAGACGAGTCCATCGTTTTCATGAGACACTTTCCCTTACATGTGGTTCAGTAAAGGAAATGTGAAACGTGTCATTTCCACACTTCATTCATGGTGTTTGAGGGTTCCCCCTCTTTTTTGAAGAGGGAGATTATATTTTTGCTCTTTGCCCCTGTTCATTTCTAACACAGCTCCATCATCATTCATTCTATCAACTTGGTAGATTGACTTGTTGATCTAACTTCATGATACAGGTCCAAGATCACAAGCTTCTCAAAATTAATGTAGCTGGTTCATTATTATTTCCAACATAACACACTCACCTCTCTCCATTCCTTGTTGCCCATTCCCTGTGTGTAGAGGACACAAACTGCAAAGCAGAGACACACAACATTGTTAAAAACACTTAGTATCACACAAATATCACAGCGATTATTTCACTCGTATTCATCTATTATTATATATTATAACTATGGACATGCATTAAGCTCTGTGTCTGAGTTCAGTGGGGGCAGAAACACAGAACATCAGAGAGAACAAAGTACACGTGTTCTACAGGCCCATTAGAATATGACTGATGAGACATAAATGAGAATAAGAAAACAAGACAGCATCAAAGTAACATAATAGACATAACAGTTTAGTTTAAAGAAGCACAAACACAAACATTTGAATTCTCCTCTTCAGACAGTGACAACATCATTTCAGGCCATTATGTCATTTCCTAAAACAAGTCAATTATCTAGAAGGCACATGACTGAGCTCAGTGGAGGGACGCTTCACTTCTGGACGCCTTTGATGTTATACACAAACACACACACACACACACACACACACGTGATATTTGGAGAAACTGATTTTGTCGATTTGGATTCTTTGTCATATATTTAAAGCATTTCTCTAAATTGAATTCAGCTCGTCACACTTGCGTCATATATGCAGCAGCATGTGACGATCCAGTGTGTAAGGCAGACACTCGTCCCCGTTACCTCCTCGTTCTTTTCCCGTCAGGCTAGTTTAACTCAACTGAAATCTCCTCACTAAGCATATTCACCGGAGCCACTCAGCACAAGACGTTGTCTTAATGTATATGTGGAGCCTGGAGCCTGGGCTGCTTCCTCTTCCTCATCATGTTCATCACTGTCATCGCTGTCACCTGCTCATCACTGCCACTATCATCACCTCTGGTCAGTTTGCTGCTTCTCTGAAACTGCTGACAGACTCTTCTTTCTGTAGCGTGCGTGCTATCTAGAGATGTTACAATGTCAGATTTTGGAGTTGTGATTATCTTGAAAGAAATAATAAGAATGATATGATTTTCACAATTGTTAATTCAGTTGAAGCGTTTTGTATGTTAAATACTGGTCCTGCAAATAAAAGATGTCAAGGCTTCAGTATTAGCTCAATGTATCTGAGAGGAAATATTTATTAATGAATGTACAGCTGAACTCTATGGACATGTACATGTACAATATTCATACTGATGGGGACCCCCGTACCCCTCCGTTCTCTCCGTATATTGGAACATTTTGTGAACTCGCGGTTTGTGAAGAGGTTTTTACACCAACACATGAAAAGAGGGATGAATGAAAGAATGAATGAACGTCCCAGCAACCTGACATATTTGACGCATTTGCGTAGCAGAGAAGCTAGCAGACACATTACTAGTTAGTTAGTTTTTTTATGTAACTGAAACGGTGAATTTGATTAATCCTGACATCCCTGGGGCTGTGGTCAGCTCCATGATGAGATGACAAATTAAACAGCTGAAACAAGTAGACATTAGAGTGGGATCCCTCAGGGAAATTCTAGATTCCAGCACCTGTATAATAGGACAGCACCAGAAGTGTGCATGTATGATGTCTAGCCTACGATGGTATTGGACGGTAAAAGGTTAAATATTATGTATGGAACAGAAAAGTGACTTATTGCTCATGAAGTTAAGTCACTGTTTACAAAGCATCTGCGATGTGTACAGAAGTTGTTAAGTACTACAATCACGGAACGGACTCCACAGATGTTGAGGTGACACCAATGCCATCTCCCTGTTTGAGTTGAAAAACGCCTCCGAATATCAGTTATAATAATACATGACATTAAAATACAACAGTCACAGACTGTAAGGTCAGACATCATTAGGCTCAGGAAGCATTTCATTGACATTTTTATCAGCGGTTCGTGGCGCAGCGGGGGAGGGAGGGGGGCGACTGCACCCCTCGCCATCTTGATTAAAACAAGAAATATGCTGCTCGCCATTAACCTTTATATAACAGGTGAGTGAAGATGGTTTATTGAAGTGTTCTTCATTTGAGACGGAGTGGAGTGAAGTGCCATCCACTCTGTGAATCTTTAGGCTTGTTAGATGCTCCTGTTTTCCAGAGCTGGAAATCAATATGTGAGCAAAGGATGTTGGCTTTCTGCTGCCAGTAATAATTTGTTATTTTCTCCCCACTTCAAATTTCTCCACCTTTGAAGTTTCCAGTGCATTCCTGTGTTTCTGTTCTGACGTTATTCCTTCTGCTGACTTCTCCTTCCTGCTTTACCCACTGTGAACCTCCTGTCGTAATCATCCACTGTCAGAAACAAACGGCGGATCTTACTTGGGTCTGATTTGGAGAACGTGTCTCTGTCCAGCAGGTTTCTGTGGAGACACAAAAGGGGGGTACAGTTAGAAACACAGGGAGAGAGAAGCAGTGGTCATCCAATTGTGGCAATAAATTCACGGACTACTGATGTGCATTGTTTGTCATATTCCTGTCACCCTTTTTTTACGGTTTCCCTGTGAAACTGCCCATCAGGTGTGATAATAAAACTTTCATCTCCAACCATACTTGTTGAAGGATAAATCGAAACAGGTGGATTTTAAATGAGTAGCTTGGAGATATTGTTTTATCTTTGGCGTTAACACTAAACCAACAAACTGAAGTAGTCATGACTCGGCTGAAATGGTTCACATTCTAGGCGCAGTGATTTGCTTTGTGCTTCCTAAATGCTGCTTCAACGGTGAATAAGAATCCTGTTACAGTCGGCGTCAACAACATAAAAACAGGATATAAAAAAACAAAAGATACAAAAGTAGATATAAAGAAGGACAAAAAAAATAAGTAAAGTAATAATAAAAGATATAAAAGTAGATTTATTAATAATATACAGTAACTGTGTTGAATCTGACCTGGTAGGTCAGTGATAGCGTGACCTGGGTGTGGTGATAATGTTGCACACATACAGGAACTCCAAGCAGTGTACTGAGCCGTCAGTGCACGTAAATAAGCACTGAATTAACACTGCAGATAATTTGGAAGAAGTAAATTAAAGCAAAGCAAATTGTGTAAGATTTCAGTAATAGTTGCCATGGCAATGCCTTAAAACTTCAGAAGCATTTTAAAAGGAATGAATATGATGCGATAAATAACGTCAATCTGTTTGTTACTTCAAAACCTACAGAGTCAAGAGGCCCGAAACAGCAGCGAAAGCTTGAAAATGCTTCTGCAAATACGATAGCCACTTAGCTGCTGGCTGCATATAATTTCCCACTCAGAGCCGAACATACAGTCAGGAACACGACGCACTTCCTCCCTTTGAGGGAAAATATGAGTTCCACTGGCAGCTGCTCAAAGCACATCACACATAGTGGCACTCCAAATGGGCTCCTGAGCTCCCCCGGCGCGTGTGTGTGTGTGTGTGTGTGTGAGAGAGAGACACGTTTTGAGGATTTCCACCTCAGAGGATAATGTGAATGATTCATGGCTCTCCCTCTTTTTCTCTCCCCTCGTCCCCTTTTCTCCAACCAGCGGCGAACGGTGGACATCTAAAAGCTGCCATCCAGTTCAGACAGGTCTGCCTGGGCTAAAACACTTTTTGTATTTTTAGTGAAGGGTTTCCCAAAAAAGAGCATTTCTTTTTATTTTTACATCCTTTGTGGTCATGTAAATGTTACTGCTAAAAATAAAAGAGCTGCACAGATTCCACACGATGCAAAGTCATAGAATAGACTATTGAATGTTCACCAGTGACCAATGACTGTTCAGGGAGAAAAGCCGAAACCCGATGCCTGATCATTCTCCAGTCCAACAATTCTCATTTCTCCTTCTCTGCCATAAACTCTGTTTGTAAACTAACATCAAATTCAACACCATGTCAGATGGTGACGTGCCCTATTACAAGAACATGTAAATGTCACATTTAAGACATCATGCATGAACACAGGAGTGCCCTTTTCACCTGTACAGCTTTTACAGGAACAACACAACTGCACATGACGCAACATAAGATTATAACACGGGAGACGCAATACACAGTCACGTACTGTTCACAAGGATGTTAAGGGCATATTCAGCATCACACAACTGTTAATGATTTCACTTACAACAGGTTTTTGGTGCATTTTGAAGTAAGATGTACTTATCCCAACCTCTTTTCCAAGTCAAGTCAGTAACAGGAAGTTGTTACATTGTACACGGTACTTAACCAACTAGATGTTGTTAATAATTTGTTTGTTAATAATTTGTGACTTAAAGGGTTGAAGGACAAGCAGAAATCAGATGTGTTGCTGTTCACTTTTTTTTAAATACCATGGAGCAGGACACGGCACACACGTCTGATATATCACCAGCTGTCAATTTAATCTGTACTCGTCCTCTGAGAAAGCCAATAACAAAGGAGCAGCGACCTCAGCTGAAACCAATGGGAGAAATAACTGGTGGATATTCCACTTTGGGTGAAAAAGTGGTTTTGCTGGTATAAACCTCAAACACTTGCATTTGCTCAGTGGGGGAAAAGCCACATGATGGCTGTTACCATAGCAACTACTGACAGCCAACTGAGGCCACTGACTGACAGCTGCTGAACATGTTTTTCCCTCCACCCAACTCAACAAATGTCACTAGCATTGCTGGATTCCCACGTCTCTCCTTGATTTGCTTCTCCTCGCCACTTTTTCTCTTCTGCTAATCATTTCCCCTGATCTCATGCTGGTTCTTCTCTCCTCCACAGGATTGCTCTTTCTAGGCTAACATAATGGCAGGAAAAAAATGCCACGGCGCTACAAAGCTATAAATGAGGTATGGTTTACAGGCACAGAGAAAATCCTGTCCAATTAGCTGCTCCGAACTGTGTGAGAGCAGCAAGAGGGATTTTCTGTTTTTGTGTTTTTG
>CAAKHB010000172.1:10860-20922 GCA_901007665.1 Aeoliscus strigatus | reverse complement strand
GGCCTACAGAGGGTGAATTGACCTGACGCTGACAAAAGAGAAACGTGATGAGGAAACATGTCGGTCTCACATCAAGTATGGTGAGAAGGAACATTTGGTCGTCAAACTGTTAACCACAGACACAGGAATGACCCACTGGTACCATAGACATTAAACTAACCACCAGGGATCTCTGCAGCCCTTAGGGTGGCTGTGAAGGAAGTGAAAGCAGAAGGAGACTTTGTGACCTTCACCGGTACCGTACGTGAGGTCATAAAGAACACAGATGAAGGTGAGTTCAAGGGAAGTAAGTCCAGGCAGCTGAGATCACCCTCCAGCAGACACATGACACTTCATTCACATGTACAATCATGTGTCGTGCAGCACTAATGGCGGTGAAACCAAACACAGAGGTGCGGCTGATCAAGAAGGTCACCTGCAACATGGTGGACATCCAGACTGACCAGCAGTATCTGGTGATGGGGCACAACGGAGCCGAGGTCACGGACGGCGACAGCTACAAGTCAGCGTCTCTCTTTGTCTCTGTGACACTGTCATGTTTGAGCGGACTCTGACCCGTGTTGCGTTTGTGGATCACAGGTATCGTTTCCCTCTGGACTCTGAGGCTCTGGTGGAGCCGTGGCCCACAAAATGTTCTTCACAAGAATGTCAAGCCCACATTGACCAGCTGGGGGACTACGCTCTGTTCCTGCAGCTGGACGGCTGCCCGCCACCAAAAAACTGATACATGCATCGAAACACGTGTTCATGTGTGTGCAGCTTTGTCTTCAAATAAATGTTCAGTCAGTTTCAGTGATCTGTGTTCATTGAGAAGACACCACCATTGTCCCTCTGGGACAGTTCACAGCTCTGAACTGTCTCAACTGAAGTCAGATTTTCTTTATTTCCCGCCAAATCACAACAACAGTTCTGTCATGATGCTCAGAAAAGTGACCACTGTACCTGAAACGAAGCATTGACATTAGCAGCTCTCAGAGATGGAACCTCAGATTAGTATTGTTCTGTTCGCACATGATACATTCAAAAGAACAATTCTTTTGGGTGAACGAACTGTACTGAATCGATTCCTGAAAAGATTTGTTCAATTCACAGTTCAGCTGAGTGCGCCAATGAACTGCTGCGGGTGAATCTGATTTGTTGGTTTGTTCCCTGTGATAGTGTACGGTACGAATCACTCACGCAAAACGTAAGTTACACTGATAGAGTATTGCCAATTTAATGACTTTGCTGCGGCTTGTGTCAAATCTGGTGACTTTTTCTGGTGTTATTGCAGACTTTCTGGTTCTGGAATACTGAACAATTCAAATAATTAATCTTTATCATGAATGATGATGTTCCTCTAATGATTCAGTACACCTACAAAGAACTGCTTTGCCCATCACTACCTCAGATAACGTTGGCACGATCCAAGGCTACATGTGGACGGCCTTCTGCCTTGGCCAGTCAGGGTGAAATAGAAGTAGACAGACAGAGATGGTAGAGAGATGTAACGAGAGAGAGAGGAAACAGGGACAGAAGAACAACAATTACACCATTATAATATCTGGGTTCATACATGGATTCATGACCACAGTTTTTAAACATACAGGTTTTCTTGTGATTGAATAGGAAAACAAAATACACATGGGGAGAAAATACAAAACAGAACAAAAATGTGTGAAATGTGAAATGCAGATGGGATATTTCTGAAAACATTTCAGAAATCGGCAGTTGGATAGTGGGAAGTCACTCAAATGGTAGCGCGGGATTAATGACCACTATTTCGTCATGTGACATTTTCAGAAACATCAATTTGTGGACTAGGTTTCTTTTATAAAACTTGCAGCACATTCCAGAAAGTAAGTTATAATGAGTAAAATGAGTAAAACTTCAGTTTTCAGTAACATTTACATGTAAACTGACAAAAATCCGACCAAATGTCTGTTAAGTCCAGTCCAGACCAACGATTTGAGGCACAATGAAATCGTCACAGTGTGTCAGCGGTCTGAACGGTCCCGTTGCTCTTTGACGTTGGTTGGCGCTAGAAGTTCCAGAGGATTCTATCTGCGCCATAAACAGGGGGAGAAATAAATCACAATGTTCCAAAGACTGAAACCATCCAGTACCCAGGGATGGAAAAGGAGAAAGAAGAAGACAAACATGAAAATAATAGCGGGGGTCCAATAGAGGGGCCTTCAGAAGGTGGAGAATATGCAATTCAAATATGCAGCTGGCCGCTAGCCTGAGCCATTTTCCACCACTGCAGGTAGTTTGGGTAAATGTAAATATGCTTTCTGAACTTCTCACATGCGGCAGGACAATTATTTGAGGGGTCGACCTGGTCACCACCTGTCCGAACAGGTGAACAGCAAATACATAGCAACTCGATCCGGTACAAACTGGCACACAACAATACTCATTAGATGCACCCACCGTTTTCTGTAACTTAACAACTTTCCTTACATTATATTTTGTCTTTTTTCGTTCAGTTGAAACACTCATATGTCTGTCCTCGTTGATTTTTACCGCTGTTGTGACTGGAGTAGGAAGTAGACCAGAAATTCCGTGACCAAAAACATCGTCATGAACCTACTGCAACAGAGTCTATTACACGTGAGTTTCAACAGGTCCTCTGGAATAGAACAGTGTCCCGGAGGAAAACAGTTTACGTTTGGAAAGGTAGAGAAGTGTGGCCGAACTCTGAATCAGATGATGTGGAAAAAGTCACCGCCGACGAGGTGGCCGAGTGGTTAAGGCGATGGACTGCTAATCCATTGTGCTCTGCACGCGTGGGTTCGAATCCCATCCTCGTCGGAAATTACCGTTTTTGCCTTTGACATATATTTCTTCACTCCTCTCCACGATGTTTTTTATTCACCACAGGACCACACATATTTCATCTGCGAATATATCAATGGGCCTTCAGGGATAAAACCCTCATTGTTTCTGATAAACAATGACAAGGATGGACCAACAGACTTAAGGACTCATTTGTGCAGTACAACTCCTCACCTGGGGGAAGGAGTGGTACACATACCATGTATATTTTCACATTTAGCTAAGAATAATGAGAATTATTTTAATGCTTATTGTGTTATTCTTTCTGTGCCGTCTTTTCGCCCTTCGTGAGCAGTGGTTGTTAGCGAACTGTCCTGTGTGTTGCTTCTTTCACTTAATGCTGCTGAAAATGTACATTCTCAGATATGCTCCCAGTAATGGCGAAAGTCTTACAAATGGAGAATGCAGGAATTGATCCCGCTACTTCTCGCATGCTAAGCGAGCTCTCTACCATTATGAGCTAACTCCCCTGCTATACGAGTTGTTTTCAGGGGTAGACCAGACGGAGGGGGGGGGTGTGTACCAGTTTTGTACGACACACATCACATCGTACGACAATGCTGAAAGTCAGGCGGATCGTAGAATAAGTAGACGAGGTGGCCGAGTGGTTAAGGCGATGGACTGCTAATCCATTGTGCTCTGCACGCGTGGGTTCGAATCCCATCCTCGTCGGCATAACTTTATGTCACAATCACACCACCAGGTTCTTACTGTATATTAGTCACTACAAAAAAAACAGCAGTTTTTCTACTGTCCACTATGCATTGTAGTATTCATTTATGAAATAGACTGAATCATTTGCTATTCCAATTTACTTCTCATCTCTTATAGCAGACTTACTAAAATATGCTCTCACTAATGGCAAAAACTTAAAAAAATATATTTTTTGCTTTTTTTTCTTGATGAATCTGGGTTAAACTACTCTGTTCTAAATGAGTCTGCGTTAAACAAGTCTGTTTAAAATGTGTCTGTATTAAACTAGTCTGTCTTAAACTAGCCTGCATTAAAGTAGTCTGGACTGATTGACCTAGTCTGTTTCAAACTAAGCAAGTCATTATCACATTAAAGTGACGAGCCATAGCCATCAAGCTGGATGCAATAATACCTTTCACGCAGCATTCATCAAAGTTTGTGGACTATTGTCAGTGTGTAGCGGAATAAATATGGACAACATTCATATGTCGCTCTGCTAGAGCGGAGCCACATAATCATGGGTTTCCAGCCAGTGATTGTACATGAGGGTCTACCCTGGTGTTTGTTACTCTTGAACATTCAAGGAGAATTAGCTGAAACGGTAGAGCGTTAGCTGAGTGTGAGAGTGGTAGTGTGATCGAAGCCCAAGTTATCAACAAGGAATTTTTTTTCCAGAAGCAGCAGATTGCGTCTCTTTAAGAGCCATTAAGCCCCCCTTCCCCCCAGCAGCCCCCACCCCATGGGCGGGACCACCTCAGCTATTAGTCACTCCCATTGGCCAACTGGTGGCCTGTCAGTGTGCATTTGCCGTTCTCATTGGCTTGGAGGAGGATTTCCTGTTGATTCAAAGAGGCTCAGCGAGAACCGAGACAGGAAGGGAACTTTGGAAGGTTTTCCTAGAGAAAACATAATCCGAGCAGGGACAGATGGGTGGACGTTTAGATCAGAGAGACGGAGGAGGTATTCTGTGATTTGAAGGAGGACAGAGAGGATGTTACCCAGCAGCCCCCTGTGGTCTCTGAGGACACACACTCCTCTGTGTCAAAGACTCAACGTTTCCATACACACCAGGAGCTGCTCACACAGTTCTGTAAACTGTTGGTATTGAATTAGGTACTGGACCACACTGGACAACGCTGGAACGTGGACGTCAACGGACACAATCCGTATGTTTATATCTGTTGTGATTTCTCCCATCGACTCATCAGGTCTTACTTGTACCCTGTGTGCAAACTAGTCTGGCTTAAACTAGAGAAAGCGGACATTGATCCTTCCACTTCTACCATTTCAGTTAATTTAAAACCTAGTTCATTGAAGTCTTCAGCACCTACAATTAAGTGCAGACACTTGAAAATAAACAGAAAATACAATGATCAAAAATGATCTACAACTGGGCCGACACCCTCATCAAACAAAATTCTCACATGGCTTTTTTATTGTAAAAGTTGTATTTAAAGGAGTGTCTCATAGTCTGTTGTCATATATCTTAATAGTTTTCAATAATTTTCTCACATATTATTCTGTGCTTGTTTTCCGATCCCTGATAGGGACAAACTTGACATTGGAAAAAAAAAAAACCTTTAAAAACAATCATTCTTGTTGATATGTCTGTCCCAGGCCCATGTGACCAGGCAGTCGGCGGACCGGGAACAGATGTTGTTCAGGATGAGCAGCAAACACAGCGAGCTGGAGGGTCGCCTGGACAACATGTTGTCTCGCATCGCCATGGAGGCGCAAGAGATCAAAGAACTGGAGGAGCAGCTCACGGACGGTGACAGGAGCGCCGACCAATCAGACACTCTCACAAATAACAATTGTCAGAATTCGAAATTCGAAATTCATTCTCACTCTTCCTTCTTCCTGTCCAGGTCAGATTTTGGTGAATGAAGCTCTGCGGAGGGATTTGGAGGGAATCATCTCCGGACTGCGGGAACATCTGAGCAGACTCAGAGAGAAGGTGTGTTCTCCCATCCTGTCTTTGTGTCTGACTGTCTGTCCGTCACTCATGTCTCTTATTACTAAGAAAACAACTGGCTGAAAGAACAGTTCACAAAATTAGACACCCAGTAACAAACAAAATGGAGACTAGCCCTGGAAAAATACAGGAATGTTTGAAGAGTTTTGCTGGAAGTTAAATTCTCAGCCTCAATTAAGTAGCGGTGAAGAAGCTGAGAGGTTTCTGATGCCTCTAGAGTCTAGACTTACCTAAAGTCTCAGATGATCAAAATAGGAGATTAACTTCAAAAATGACAGAGGGGAAAAAAATGTAAAATAAAAAGATTAGACTGAAGAACGGTAACGCTCCTGGTGCAGACGGATTTAATTCAGAGGGTTATAAAATGCAGGAACATCTGATCTCAACAATGGTGAAAACTTTCAGTTCGGTGCTTGAAACCAAAACTATACCCCCTTCCTGGAAAGAAGCCATCATCTTTATAATTCATAAAGAAAATAAAGACAAATTCGATTGTGGGAACTACCGCCCTGTATGTACTAAACATTGATTACAAAATGTTTACTTCTTTATGATTCTACCAGAACTTATTAATGTAGACCAGACTGGCTTTATCAGACAAAGGCAGACTCAGGATAACATTAGAAAAACACTATTAATTATGAAACATGTTAGGCACTGCAATTCGAAAACACTCATGGTGAGTCTGGATGCTGAAAAAGGGTTCTCTGTACGACAGAGTCTGTTCTCTGACTCTGTACGATGGGAATTTTTGTATAAGGTAATGGCCAAATTTGGCTTTCCCCCAGATATGATTGATGCACACTGTACAACAAGCCAACTGCAAGAATAAGAATCAATGGGGATTTGACAAGTCTTTCACTCTGGAAAGGGGAACCCGCCAAGGATGTGGAGCTTCGACACTCCTTTTCGCTTTATTCATTGAACCTCTGAGTCAATATATAAGACAGTGTACTGAAATTAAAGGGGTTACCCTTAAATCAGGTGTACAAATATTAGCCCTTTATGTGG
Organism: Aeoliscus strigatus; assembly: GCA_901007665.1. Classification (NCBI taxonomy): domain Eukaryota; kingdom Metazoa; phylum Chordata; class Actinopteri; order Syngnathiformes; family Centriscidae; genus Aeoliscus; species Aeoliscus strigatus. The sequence goes on along the minus strand of CAAKHB010000172.1, from coordinate 14,426 downwards.
ACAACATATTAATTTTCTGAAGAGATAAATATGTGGAAGAGATAAATATGGCTCCATGTTGAATTCAATGTTGAATCAATGTATTCAGCTGTCTTAAACTAGTTGGGATTGAACTAGTTTTGTAATGCTTTCTGGATTAAACTAGTCTGGAATACTACCGTAGTGTGACTTGGAAATGTGTCAAGTTCCACTGAAACTAATCTTATCTGATTTCAGTGAACGTTCCAGTGCTGCAGAGACGTTGTTCTGCCGATCAAACATTGTACATCATGTATGTTCACCACCCCTCTCCACAGGCTGTAAACCTAGAGGAAACACTGAGGCACTTTAATAACCGCCAGCGTTGTGTCTGTGTCTCAGGCTGGTCAAGCTCAGCAGCAGGTTCACCACGTGCAGACTGAAAACCAGACTCTGCATCGCTACTTGGAGGACACACAGAGACAGTGCAGGCAGCTGGAGGACGCCGCCAGGACACACAGGCAGGTGAGTGCATTCACCTGCTGCTCCCACCTGAACATCCTGAAGGCTTGTTGCTCATCTGACTGGCTGCCCCCCTCCAGAACATGACGGTCCAACAGGAGGAGCTATCTACGCTACGGACCGAGGCTCAGGCTCTGAGAGGTGGACAGGTGGAGCTGGAGGCTGAGCTACAGCGTCTGAAGGAGGAGCTGAGCCAGCAGTCCACACAAGGACAGGTGTGTGTGTGTGTGTGTGAGAGGGGGATGAGATTCTGGTGGAAAAGAATTGGCATTTATTTGTGTACGTCAAGCAACAGCGGCTGGAAGTGATCTTGTTATCAAGAATCACATCCTGGATATTTTGTCACATTTTGTATTTGCTCGAAAAGAATTGTTCTTTCGAACAAACCTATAGTAAACAAGACGAAACTACAAGCAATAGCAATTGGAAGGGGCCGATCTTGTTACGATCACTTTTTTCATCAGAAGTCATGTGGCTCCTCAGAGTGTGAAGATCCATCTTACAGAGTGAAGAGAAAGATGGACCGAGACGTTCATGTACAAGTGTTTCAAGATAAAAGCTTTCCTTTGAGTCGGAGTCGAACCAGCAACCTAAGGATCACTGAACAACTACTACAGTCCTCCGCTCTACCAACTGAGCTATCAAAGGGATAGTCAGTGTTCTCATGCACACACTAATAGACACACACAAGCACCCACACACAGACACAGGATACTCGACACATGCAATTAGCACTCACACATCACACACACATACACAAGCAGTCTTTCACCACACAAACACTGGCACTGGCCAATCAAATGTCCAGAAAAACAACGACCTGCCCATTTCTCCATGTAAGACAAGTGGTGAGGAGAGAGTTTAAGTGAAAGGCTTGAAAGAATCTTCCGGGACCGATCTAACCCGATTAGGTACTTATTCTCACGCCCTGGACTGCTGTATATTTGTCAGGTTCTGGAGCCTTCTATTGCCCATTGGCCTTGACTGTACCACCAGCAGTATGCATCGCCCACGGGCCATTTCCTTTATTCTGTGGGAGATGTGGAGTGACTCACTGATTGAAAAGACGAGTTCATCGTCTTCACGAGACACTTTCCCTTACATGTGGTTCAGTAAAGGAAATGTGAACAGTGTCATTTCCACATGGTGTTTGAGGGTTCTCCCTCTTTTTTTAAGAGGGAGATTCTTTTTTTGCACGTTGCCCCTGATCTGGAGCTGTGTTAGAAGTCACAGCTTCATCAGGAGGATTTTATTCACACTGTAGGTCCAGGTAGCTTCCTTCTTTGCGTCACCTCTGGGGGGGGTGTCAGGTGGGTTGGTACTTGTGGGAAATAGTAAAATCAGCTGTTTTACCGGCGGAATGTATGAATAAACTAGGAGGAGGGGGTGCTCCTACTTTTTGCTGACCGCTCATTTGCTCACTCTATTGCACTGTTTTTTGTGGGTTTCACTGTCTTTCATTGTTAAATGAAAGTAAACGGCAGATGTTGGAGCCTGTAGTTTTTATTGTTTAGCCCAAGTGGAAGCGTGTCTGGCAAACACCCTTTGTCCCCGTGCTCAGCCTCCTGACGACTTGTGGATTTTGATAGTCGCCTAATACAGACGATCATCTTGGTATATTGATATGAATGAATTGAATTTCAACACTAAAGTTGAAAGCTGACGCTTTCATGTTTTTATGCTTGTTCTTTATTTTGGGGGAAAAAAGATGAATGTAATTTTGTGGGATTCACGGATGTTGTCGGTTAATGAGCAAGTTACGCATTTACGCAGTCTGAGATGCGTTGGCAGCTACTTTGGCGTCTTCTGTGGTGTTTGTCTTTTCTACAATCCCTGACTTCTCTCATACTTTTCCGGCATTAACCTCTGCAGCCGGTGCGAGGTGCTCTGTCACTCATTCGTGCACTCCTGATTATGGCTGGTCGGCTTGTCAGTGTCACTTTTTTCATCAGAAGTCATGTGGCTTCTCAGAGTGTGAAGAGAAAGATGGACTGAGATGTCTATGTACAAGTGAAAACTGTTTCAAGATAAAAGCTTTCCTTTGAGCCGGAATTGAACCAGCGACCTAAGGATTACTGAATAACTACTACAGTCCTCCGCTCTACCAACTGAGCTATCAAAGGGATGGGTACCAGTCTTATACACGCACTAATTGACACACACAAGCACTCACACACCCCACACATATACAAGCAGTCTTTCACCACACAAACACACACAAGCACTCACAATCTTTTTAAACACTCACGGCTTAAATCTGAACAGACTCACTATGTTCTACAGCATCAAAGCAGCATGGATGTTGTTGTGGTTATGATACATTGGGGGAAGAGGTCTAAGGTCAGAGGCGCTGATACTTCCATACAGAAAGTATGTGGATTCACCATGCAGATGTGAAGCCACTGCAAAATAGTGTATCCACTATATAGTGAGTAGGGAGAGACTTCGGACACAGCCTTGGTGTGTGTCATCTCAGTGTGTTCCTTCTCCTTTTCAGACTCTCAGTTTGGGCTCTCAGGGGACTCAGGACTCTGGTGTGGGGCTGCAGCACCTCAGTTCACCTGAGGGGGTGCAGTGGCACAGGTCTCCTCCAGGAGGCAGATACCGGGTCCATGTCCCCCCAACCAACTGTGACTCTGAGCCAGGTACACACACACACACACAGTATATAAGTATACACAACATAAACAAACACCGGTACACATACACACATATGAATGGGCAAAACAGTGCTTTTAGGAAAAAAGATTCTTTCAAAAGACTTGTTCACTGAATCACACAGTGTAAGTTTGGTTCAGTGAGTGATTTGTGTCAGTGAACTCGTTCCCAGGGACCAAACCTCGTATCACGTTCCCCCGCATCAGCTCACTGCTGTACTCAGCTGAACTGTGAAATGAATCTTTTCAGTAGGCAATTCATTGCAGTTTGTTTACGTAAAAGGTGACTGCGATGGACTGCTAATCCATTGGTGCTCTGCACACGTGGGTTTGTATTCCATCCTCGTAGATTTAACTTTATGTCACATTTAGGTCATGATGAAAAAAACGCTGCTTCAGGACAATTATAGGTCACATCACACTCATTGT
>CAAKHB010000170.1:2351-44851 GCA_901007665.1 Aeoliscus strigatus | reverse complement strand
AGCTGTTCAGCCCAATGATCGAACTCATTTATCTGAGTTCGATTGGTTCTGTCTTGCAGCCAATCCCAGGAGGTCACTCCCAAGCATCAAAGTTCGATTCCCAGCAGAAACCTACGCTCTGGCAGGACACACGGCACAGTTAGAGTGTTTCGCCTACGGGAAGTACGTCACATCCGCTCTTCACCTCCATCTTCTGTCCATCTTCTATCCTGTTCTTCACCTCCATCTTCTGTCCATCTTCTATCCTGTTCTTCACCTCCATCTTCTGTCCATCTTCTATCCTGTTCTTCACCTCCATCTTCTGTCCATCTTCTATCCTGTTCTTCACCTCCACCTTCCTGTCCATATTTCAGTCCATCTTCTGTCTGTCTGTCAGTCCCGTCCCGACCCTGCGTTGGAGGAAGGTGGACGGTCTGATGCCGTCCAAAGTGAGTTCCAGCGCTGAAAGCCCGACCCTCGTCCTGCCGTACTTGTCCTTCGACGACGAGGGCGTTTACGAGTGCGAAGCCTCCAACTCGGAGGGCGTCGACCGCTACCAGGGACGCATCGTCGTTCAAGGTGAGGAGCGCTGAGCCGCGCTCGCTGACGTTTCTCCGGCGGCTTCTCTTCACGTCTCCTCCTGTTGTCTGCAGCTCAGCCCGAGTGGCTGCAGGTGATGTCGGACTCGGAGGTGGAGATCAGCTCGGAGCTGCACTGGAGCTGCGTGGCGTCTGGGAAGCCACGCCCCTCCGTCCGCTGGCTGCGTAACGGACAGCCGCTCACGACACAGGTAATGAACACGCAACGATTTCTTCCTCTGATGGGTCTGTTTGTTCTTCTAGAACCTCTCTGACCTCTGACCTCTGGCCTCCACAGGACCGAGTGGAAGTGAACGGCGCTCGTCTAAAGATCAGTAACTTGGCGCTGGAGGACTCGGGCATGTACCAGTGTGTGGCCGAGAACAAACACGGAACCATTTACTCCACCGCTGAGCTCAGAGTGCAAGGTCAGAGGAGATGACATGGGGCTTCTCCAGAGCACGGTTCCAGCACGGCTCGTCTCCACTCGACACGCTTTTTTCTGTTTCCACTGGTGTTAGTGTCTGGTACCCGGTACTTATTCTAGTACGTCCTCTGGCAAGGTTCCAGCAAGTTGAGCTGATGTGATGTCGCTGATTGACGTCCTCTGATTGGTCCCTAGAGACAGAGGGCCGTCCTCTGATTGGTCCCCACAGACAGAGGGACGTCCTCTGATCGGTCCCTAGAGACAGAGGGCCGTCCTCTGATTGGTCCCTACAGACAGAGGGACGTCCTCTGATCGGTCCCTTCAGGAGGAGGGACGTCCTCTGATCGGTCCCTTCAGACAGAGGGACGTCCTCTGATCGGTCCCTAGAGACAGAGGGACGTCCTCTGATCGGTCCCTACAGACAGAGGGACGTCCTCTGATCGGTCCCTAGAGACAGAGGGACGTCCTCTGATCGGTCCCTACAGACAGAGGGACGTCCTCTGATCGGTCCCTAGAGACAGAGGGACGTCCTCTGATCGGTCCCTACGGACAGAGGGACGTCCTCTGATCGGTCCCTAGAGACAGAGGGACGTTGAATATGGCTGATAGGCCCCAAACACACACTGTGGTCCAATTGTCCAATTGTCCAAAATGTCCAAAAGTGTTTTTGTGTTTTCTGGTCCACTAGAACATTTATCATAAGAGCTGGACACAGCATCGTGCAGCACAGAGAGGAGTTCCGTCTCTCCTCTTTCTGCTCGGACAAAACTCCACCAACAGCATCAGCGACGTCACCTTCTCGTCCATGTCCTACATGTGTTGGTGTTGCGCATAAAAGAGTTTCACGCAGACGGTGCTGTGACGTCAGCAGCCACACCGAGGAGGACCTGAATGGAACCAAACCGAGCCGATCCGATCCGGGCTGGAACTGTGTAGTGGAAAAGCATCAAAAGTGTTTGTGTGTGTGTGTCTGTGTCTCTGCAGTTCAGGCTCCAGACTTCAGACTGAACCCAGTCCGGAAACTGATCCCGGCGGCGCGGGGCGGTCAGGTGATGATGGAGTGTCGTCCTCGAGCGGCGCCGAAGCCCAGTTTGTTCTGGAGCCGAGGGACGGAGCTGCTGGTCAACAGCAGCAGGTGTTTGTCTGATGAGGGTTTGTGCAGCTGAAGAGTGTGTGAGAGCTTTAGTCAGGAGACAAAGGTGTGTTAGAAGAGGACATGAGGTATCGTGTGAGTAAACGTGTGTGTGTGTGTTCAGGGTGACAGTGACTCCAGACGGCGTCTTGTGGATCCACAACATCAGCAGGGCGGATGAAGGAAAATACACCTGCTTCGCTGAGAACTACCTGGGTAAAGCAAACAGCACTGGACACCTGTCTGTCAGAGGTACGGACACACACACACACACACACACGCACACACACACGAGGGGACATTGTTCAGTAGAACTTTCTGTCACGCAGACGCCACCAAGATCACGTTGGCGCCGTCCAACGCAGACGTGAATCAGGGCGAGAACGTGACGCTGCAGTGTCACGCCTCCCACGACCCGACCATGGACCTGACCTTCACCTGGACCCTCAACGGCGTCCCGCTGGACCTGGAGGACCCAGCTGGGCTGTACCGGCGCGTGGAGGGCGTGAGTGCTGCGACGCGTCTTTTCTACTTCACCCTCATGTACCTTTGGAGTATACGTCAGCGGTCCAGTTACAGTCTGCGCCTTCACCACCAGATGTCGCCAAACCACAAAAACTTTATTTTTTTATTTATTCAGCAGATCCGATTTGTTTCACTATGCTGACATGTTTGTCTCTCTGTCACACACACACACACACACACACACACACACACACACAGAAGGAAAACATTGGCGACCTGTCCGTCATGAACGCTCAGCTGAGTCAGGCAGGAACCTTCACCTGTACGGCACAAACTGTCGTCGACAGCGCGTCCGCAGCGGCCAGACTGGTGGTGAGAGGTGAGTACACAACAAGTACACAGCAGTACACAACACACACATGACAGGTACACAACAGTAAACAAAAAGTACACAACAGCCAGCGGTGAATGTTGTGCGTCCTCTCCAGGCCCCCCAGGACCTCCTGGAGGTCTGGTGGTGAAGAATGTTGCTGAGTCGTCAGTGGAGCTCAGGTGGAGTCGCGGCTACGACAACCACAGTCCCATCGGCAGATACGTGATCATGGGTCGATCGTCGCTAACGTCTGAGTGGAAGAAGATGACAACAGGTGTGTAGAGAGAAAACTTAGTTGTGTGTTTGCGCTTTAACACGTGTGTGTGTGTGTGTGTGTGTGTGTGTGTGTGCGCTCACAGACCCCGTGAACATCGAGGGGAACTCGGAGGCGGCGCGTGTGACGGGTCTCATGCCCTGGATGGATTATGAGTTCCAGGTCATCGCCAGCAACATCCTGGGCAGCGGCGAGCCCAGCGTGCCCTCACACACCATCCGCACACAGCAAGCAGGTGCGTTACACATACAGGTGGTATTACATGTTATACTGTTAAAAACACAGGTAAATAACTGATGAACAATCAGAGGAAAAGTTGTTAAAACACAAAAATTGCTCAGAAAAAAGTATTTAAGTTTATATGATCCTCTCCCACGAGCTGCAATCTGTTAAAGTTTTATATATCGATCATTACGTCGGCTAGGAGATTATGTATGTTTGTTTGTCTGTTAGCACAATGTTTTACTTTAATGTTCAGTAAATGCTGCTAATGGACCAGAACCAGGTGATTAAATGTTGGTCGTGTTCTGGAACCTTCTGGATCCAGGAATCTGTTGAAGGATTCTTCCTCATTGTCAGACAGGGACATTTTCAGCATCTGTATGGACAACAGCAGTGGACTGTCTCTGTGGACCAGTGGTTAGTGGGTCTATCTGTTAACACAAAGGTCGGGGGTTAGAACCCACCCAGGGACGGAAGGATCTTTTTTGGTTTTACTATGATATTAATGAAGTGAGTGGTTTGTATATCAGCTCCTACAGTCGCTCCCAGCGGACTGGGAGGAGGAGGAGGGGACCGCAGTGAGCTCATCATCACCTGGACGGTATGAGGACTCACGCACACACACACACACACACACACACACACACACACACACACTGAACCTGTGTACAAATGTGCGTCTGATGGACCCTCGCAGCCAATGGCCAGGGAGTACCAGAATGGCGACGGCTTTGGTTACATCCTGGCATTCAGGAGACAGGGAGCGTCCTCCTGGACGGTGGTCCGCATTCCCAGCGTGGAGTCATCGCGTTACGTGTACTTCAATGACACGCTGGCGCCGTACAGCCCCTTTGAGGTGAAGATCAAAGCGTACAACCGGCGAGGAGAAGGTCCGTTCAGTCAGATCGCCGCGGTGTTCTCCGCAGAGGAAGGTGAGCGTTGGGTCCAAGCCACAGTTTGTCTGATGTGAGGTACACGATATAAGAGTGAAATATACTGGAACATACATCAGTGGAGGTGGACTGTCCTTTCATACTACTACTACTACTACTCATACTACTATGTTTTATACAATAAGAGGTCCACTGGACTGGAGAAGGTAAAAAAAAAAAAAAAAAAATACAAAAAGAAAATAAAAAAATCATGTTTCCTTCTATAGTTTTGGTAGGAGTAGTTGTAGTATTATCAATAGTACCAGCAGTAGTAGTGGCAGCAGTAGCAGTGGTTGTGGTGGTGGTAGTAAAAGAAGCAGTTGTACCAGCAGTCGTAACAACAGTATTACTGGCAGTAGTACCAGCAGTAATGCACACAGTACACAGTGAAATACTGCAATGTCAAACATCACCTGCAATGTGTCCCTTTCACCACTAGAGAGAAACCTCAGTTCTCATGTGATAAATCGATTTATTCCTGCTGATATAAAGGTTTGTTTTCATGACGTGGTTGCTACATGACATGACCTCTGACCTCTCCTCACAGAGCCGACAGTCGGTCCGACGAGCATCAACGCCACGGCACTGACGGCCTTTGAGATCCAGGTGTGCTGGGAGCCGGTCCAGCTGCTCGGTACCAGCATCCTGAGAGGATACGAGGTGATGAGCTGACCGACTCTATAAACCTGTCGGTGCGTGAACACCTAGAACATTCCGGTGACCTCTGTGCGTCCTCAGATCCGGTACTGGCGGCAGCATGAACGGGAAGCAGCAGCGGACCGAGTGCGGACGGCCGGACAGGAAACGACAGCGCGGGTGTCGGGACTTCGCGCCAGCACTCGGTACCATGTCGCTGTGCTGGCGTACAACAGCGCTGGCACGGGGCCGCCGTCACCACGCACCACCGTCACCACCAGGAAACCACGTGAGTCACGGGACACCTGCTGGACTTGTTCTTTGTCTGTCATCAACCGACCAGGTCTGAACAGAGAATCCACACCGTGTCCCCCAGACATGTCACTTGTTCTCCACAGTGACTGACATCACTGACTGCAGATTCAGTCGCTACATATGAACTATGAACTGTTGGATATGGTTCCCCAGCTCCCCTGCTGTGACCTGTCCCTCACCTTCCTCCTGGTCCACATGGACTTGAATTTGATGCCTGCCGGTGCGTACTCAAGTGTCTCTAGTGGGCTTGCTGCAGAGGCTGTTGTCATGAGGTTCTGGACGTCTGCCTCGGACAGATGTGGTTCTGGAGGGTGAATCCGCTCCCTGCTGCCACACTGGCCATTTCAAAGTTCAGGGAAAGTCAGGGAAGTGATGAGAAGTGGATCAGCTGCACCGGAGACACTCTGAGACACTCTGCTGCCGTGACCTTTTTCTGAGTCCAATCACTGAGTCCCTCCATCAAGAGAGACAATTGCTAATTAACGTGCTCATCCGCCACCAAGTGGTCAAGGGTGTGAATTGCAGACTGATGGCCTGTCACCAGTTGAAAAAAATCATCAGTGACCGAAAATATTCAACAAACATGACCCATGCACCTGAGTAGCTACACCTGAGAAACCTACAACACACCTGAGGAACTGAGTAACTACTGGTGCTTCAGTTGACCTCAGATGACCTCAGATGACCTCAGATGACCTCAGATGATCTCAGATGATCTCAGATGACCTCAGATGATCTCAGATGATCTCAGATGACCTCAGATGATCTCAGATGATCTCAGATGACCTCAGATGATCTCAGATGATCTCAGATGACCTCAGATGATCTCAGATGATCTCAGTTGACCTCAGATGATCTCAGATGATCTCAGATGACCTCAGATGACAGACAAACATTTGTTTTCTCTGCTGGAAGTAAAGTCCAGAACAATCTGCTTGGTTTCCTGTTACTCTCCGTGCGTCTCCTCTCACACAGGATGTTCCTCAGGCGTCTGTGATCCCAGTAACATGAGAACGTTTGATTCTCTCCATGTGAAGAACATCTCACTTTCACTTCCTGTTACTGATTGACCTGAAGTTCTCCCCTGTTGCACATCGTAGAAGTGATTGTACAGTTTGCTGAGATGGTTCTTGTTCTGGTCAAATATTGTCTGAGAATCACTGTTTGTAATTCATGTTCAGGAGGAAACAATGGCACCTTTCTCCTCTTTTATTTTCTTCAAACCACTGAGTTCATGAGAGAAGGTTCCCAAGTGTTGATTCAATAATCCAACGCATCACTCTTTCCTCCAACTTCAAGCTCCCAATCGACCTCCAGGAAACGTGACCTGGAGAGTCGACGGCTCGCTGGTGGTTGTGAGATGGGACCGCGTGGAGGCGAAGCACAACGAGTCAGCAGTTCTGGGATACAAGGTGAGTACTGGTGTGAGTGAATTAAATCCTGTTGACACTTTTATGACTGACTGTGAACTTTAATCAAAGTTCACTTGGGAACAATCAGTTTCATGTTCATAATTATCTCTGTGATTTGTGAATCAGTGGGACCAATGAATTAATGAATCAGTAGAATCAATGAGTTATTGTGGAATCAATGAATCAGTAGAATCAATGAGTCAGTAGAATCAATGAATCAGTAGAGTCAATGAGTCAGTAGAATCAATGAATCAGTAGAGTCAATGAGTCAGTAGAGTCAATGAATCAGTAGAGTCAATGAATCAGTAGAATCAATGAATCAGTAGAGTCAATGAATCAGTAGAGTCAATGAATCAGTAGAATCAATGAGTCAGTAGAGTCAATGAATCAGTAGAATCAATGAGTCAGTAGAGTCAATGAATCAGTAGAGTCAATGAGTCAGTAGAATCAATGAATCAGTAGAGTCAATGAGTCAGTAGAGTCAATGAATCAGTAGAGTCAATGAATCAGTGGATGTTTTTCTCAGGTTCTGTACAAACATGAGGGACACGCTGCTCTGAAGGTTCTGGACAAAGGGAAGTCCAGCATCAGTCTGCCCCTGCCCAGAGACAACGGGTACCTGGTTCTGGAGGTCCGATCTTGGGGGGAGGGGGGCGATGGGCCGGCCCACGAGATCATCGTGTCCCGAGACTCGGGTGAGTCTGAGTCTCACTATTTACATCTCGTAGGCGTGACCAGTGATCAGCTGACAGAACCAGAACCAGAAATTCATTCATTCATTTGTCACTCCGACAGGAACCGGAATGATGGTGCAGAACTCGTCGTCCCCTCGGTCCCTGGGCGTCCTGCTCTCAGCTCTGACCGTCCTCAGGCTGGTGTCCAGCCTGTGACACCGGCCCTCTGGGGGCTCTGGACTTTTCTGCCTTGAAGCTTCAGCTTTTCTTTTGGTTCTGGAAGGTTCTGACAGGTCAAAGGTCGCAGCTTCACAGGTGTACTTTGTGTTGTTTTTTTAATGGAGGGGGAGGGGGGGCGATGTGGAACCAACTTGTGAACGTCAACTCAAGAGGGAAACAGTAACGACACCATCTCCGCTGAGGTTCTATTCTGAGGTTCTCGAGTGTGAGAGAATTTGTGTCAGACAGTGGAACGTTTCAGACGTTTCACTCTGTTTCAGAGTGTTTGCTGGCGTCTGATCCAGACCTTTGTTTCCACATGTTGTTTCAGGTCCTTTGTCCTCTCGTTTGTGCCTGATTGTTTCAGCTGAAGCTCAGTGAGTTTCCAGCCGAGGTGAATGATTCACACATGAAAGAGTTCTCCGATAAAAAGGTCATAAATCCGTTTCATTGTAACTGTCAGCGTCTATCAGCTGTTACATAACAGTGGGCGTGTCCCTGACGGACAGTGGGCGTGTCCCTGACAGGAAGCAGCTTGGATGCTTGGATCATTGACGTTGCTGCCTTATTTTGCATGAAAGTCCTTGTTTTTATCGATTTATTATCATTAGTTGATTATCAGTCCTTTTAAGAAGTGGGCAGGTTCAGATCTTCAGTCGCAAGAAAACACAGTTCTTTTCTTCCTGAGGTTTAAACGTGGTACAAAGAAGAGTTTACTGGGAATAATATCTCCGGTTTTCACATCACGTTTCACTGCCAAGAGTTATTTCACCATGCTGAGAAGATGAAATAATTCTGTAATAATAATAACAATACTAGTAGTATATTAGTATTATTATTGTTATTATTATTAGGGTATGAAGGTGTTGACCTCTGTCTGACACAGCTTGGTTCAAACTATAATGACTCAACTTTTCATCTTTTCCTCTAAATTCTTCTAAACTTCTCTATGATGTTTTTTCTTCAAACACGGCGTTTGTCCGTCTGCTGACGTTTGTTCATAAGTTTTAAGACAGAATATTAAGTTTGTCTGTTGCCTTCCATGTGGACAACACGTCACAAACACACACGCAAGTCACACACGTGTCGTACACATGGCACACACAGTACACGTCACAAAAACGTCACACATTGTGTGTAAACAAAAAAACAACAACACTACACACGCGCGTCACATACACTGCACACCTAGGTTACACACACGTTACAAACACACACACATCCCATGCAGGTTACATACCTTACAAACACGTGACACACAGGTTACACACACACACGTCACAAACCTTTAGAACCTTTGAATGTTGTTTGTTATGTCATTTTTTATACATCACACTGTAAAAAGTGTTTTCAAGCCTTAGCGACCGATGACGGCGGTCAGTTTGAGAATGTTCCAGCACATTCCAACGTTAACGTTCCAGCTGATTCCAATGATTCTTCAGTTTGAGGACGCAGAGCGGTGAAACTGTAACTGATTTGAATCCAACGTGATTGTATTTGTTGTGTTGTTTCGCTGACAGATTCACGCGCTCATGTTGTTTCTGTTCATTCATTCATTGGCTGAGCGTGATGTTTTGATAATAAATACATGATTCAGTTAAAAACAATCAAGTCAAAGTTTGTTTCCCAATTATTCTTCAATGAATTGAATCCATTCATCCTGAACATCTGATGAATGAAAATACACAAAGAAAATATGTTTGTGAACGTGTGAGTGAGGTGAGGATGGAGGCGGATTCAATCATACAAAGAAATGTACACAAACAGCTGACAAACGTCAAAAACTATGATTTTGCTGGTTTGGAGTTTTAAATGAAGTTTTTTAGTGCAGTGTCGTCCACCAAATGTGACTTTGATTTGATTATCAGTGATCATTATTAATGATTGTTATCAATATTATTATTAATGACTATTACAGATGAGGACAAAATAATAAAACTGCTTTTATCAATATACTTCAGTCAGCCAATACATGTATGATGATGAATTTATTCAGATACACACACACACACACACACACACACACACACAAACTTTATCAGGTGGACTTTGTCACCATCCATTAGTTATTAATGAGTGTGGTATAAATATGTCCGAGCAGCAGCAAACGTTGGACTGGCTGCTTCGGTTTCCCTCCGAGGTAAAAACATCGTCGACTGTTTCAACCATTCATTCATTTCATCATCTGCTTTTTTTTGTTCAGTTTCATTCGCTGCGACAGGAACAACGACACGATGGCGAAACTTCTCACAGGTAAAAACAAATGAATTTACTCCTCATTCGTTCATTTATTTCTATTTTACACAAACCAAGAATGTTTGTGTGTGTGTGTGTGTGTGTGTTTCAGCTGCCCTGGGTTTCTTGCTCACGCTACACATCGGTGAGTCTAAGCCACGTTAACCACAAACTCTTCATTTTCAGCTTTTTCATTCACCACTTTCAATCGATCCAAATGGTTTGTGGGAGGGGCTTCTTTCTTCACCCCGCCCCCAAACTCTCAGGCTGCTACGATTGGTCGACGAACCTCAAGTAATTAATCTGAAAAATCTGTCCACTCTGACATTACCGCTCACGGCGGGAATCAGGAAAAATTCAACATGAAACATGAAAAAATGTCAACGTGTTGGATGAGTCGACCTCTGACTTCATCACAACTGACATGTTCAAACAAAAGAGAAAAGGGAGAAAAGAAAATATGTTGTTATTAAGTGTTAGTTTCCCCCCAGCTTCGTCCAGCAGGCTGGTTTGTCACATGACCAACTGGGCCCAGTACCGACCCGGCGGCGCCAAGTTCACACCGGACAACATCGATCCTTTCCTGTGCACGCATGTCGTCTACGCGCTGGCGACCATCAACAGCTTCAACCAGATCAGCACCGTCGAGTGGAACGACGTGCAGCAGTTCGCTCGACTCAACAGCCTGAAGAACACGTACGGCCAGAACCCGACTCTCACCAGAACCCGACTCTGACCAGAACCCGACTCTGACCAGTTGACTCTGACCAGAACCCGACTCTGACCAGTTCACTCTGAGCAGAACCCGACTCTGACCAGAACCCGACTCTGACCAGAACCCGACTCTGACCAGAACCCGACTCTCACCAGAACCCGACTCTGACCAGTTCACTCTGACCAGAACCCGACTCTGACCAGAACCCGACTCTGACCAGTTGACTCTGACCAGAACCCGACTCTGACCAGAACCCGACTCTCACCAGAACCCGACTCTGACCAGAACCCGACTCTGACCAGTTCACTCTGACCAGAACCCGACTCTCACCTGTTCACCACCTGATAATAAATGTTGTGATGATGTCACCGTCGGATCAGTAAACATAAACAGCAACAACTTGTTTGTTTGTGTGGTTTCAGGAACCCGGCTCTGAAGACGCTGCTGTCCGTCGGCGGCACCGTGAACGGACTCAGCCCGTGAGTTCTTTTCATCAAATCTTCTTCCTTTTCTTCGAACTAGAATTGAAAAACTTCCTCTGACGCCGTTTCTGTCAAGCGGAGGTCACCGCTGTTTCCTGTCGCCACCAGGTTCATCGCCATGGTCGCCAAACCTGAGAGCCGCGCCATCTTTATCAAATCGGCCATCAGCTTCCTGCGAACTCACAACTTTGACGGACTGAACCTGGCGTGGGAATATCCTGCTCACAACGGCAGCCCGCTGGACGACAAGACCCGCTTCACGCTGCTCATCAGGGTTAGCATGACTGGGAGCATGTCTGTTAGCATATGTCTTAGCATGTGCGGCTAACATGTGTTTTAGGACAGTTAACTTGTTTGTAAGCATGTATGGTTAACATGTCTGTTAGCATGTGCAGTTAGCATGTGCAGTTAGCATTCTGTAAGCATATATGGTTAGCATGACTGTTAGCATATGTGTTAGCATGTGTAGTTAACATGTCTGTTAGCATATACAGTTAACTTGTTTGTAAGCATGTATGGTTAACATGTCTGTTAGCATGTGCAGTTAGCATTCTGTAAGCATGTATGGTTAACATGTCTGTTAGCATGTGCAGTTAGCATTCTGTAAGCATGTATGGTTAGCATGTCTGTTAGCATGCCCGGTTATTATGTATGAATAGTATGTCTATTGTGATGCACAGTTAGCATCACTATTAGCACGTCTGGTTAGTATGTCTGCTAGCATGTTCAGTTAGCACGTCTGGTTAGTATTTTCTTTTCTCTACCAAATTCAACCCATGTTCAATCTGAACCTGCAGCGACGTCTCACGTCACTTTCATACAAATCTTATTGCAAAAAGTTTGATCTCTGAAAAATTCATCTGCCATTAATTTAACACTAGGTTTTGTTTCTTATTTTGAATGTTTTTAATCCTTAGAACGCCTCCAGTTCCTCACACAGATGCTCTAACGGGACGTCATTTCATCTGAACCACATCCTACAGCTCAGTTCCAGTATCATACACACGTAGAAACGCATCTGATGACACCTTCAGGACGATACCACTAGGATATGATATGCTTGTGCTTCTGGTTCTGATACAGGTGTACTCCGGGTTGTTGCCGTGTTCTCCTGAGCGCTCTGTGTTGTCGTTCACAGGAGCTGGCGCTGGCGTTTGAAGAAGATGCTAAAAACAGCAGGAAGACCCAGCTGCTGCTGACAGCGTCCGTCTCTGGGTTCCGTGCGACTATCGACCGAGCGTACGAAGTGAAGAAGATTGCAGCGTAAGTTTGTTTTCACCGAATCGAGTAGATTCACAAGCATTTGATTTGAAGAATCAGTGCTGATACCCAGACGTCATGTGACAGTATGCGTGACAGGAAGTGACGAGGAAGAGAATCAACTTTATGTCACCTTTTGTGTTGTTGTTGTTTTTTTTATTGTGTGGTTGTGTGTGTGGTTTCCGGAGCGAATCTAAAAGAAAACCTTTTCCACCCACAGTAAGTTGGACTTCATCAACGTGATGACCTACGACTTCCACGGACACTGGGAGTCTGTGACGGGACACAACAGTCCGTTGTATCGCAGCTCGTTGGACTCCGGCACACACCTGCATCATAACATCGTGAGAAACACAGGAAAATGCTGTCTGACAATAATTCAGTTGTTCTACTTTCGAAAAAAGAAAAAAAAACACAACAAAAGTCCGAAATTAGAAAAAATTATTCTAAATTATTCTTACAAATTAGAAACAGAAACAAATGGAAATATTTTGCAATATAACAAATACATACATGAGTTTGTTTTCTTAAAGTATAATTTTCTGTTTCCAAGGTCATTCCTGTTGATTTAACAGAGCCTACGAGACATTTATAATGTTGACTGAGTTTCAGAAAGTTAAAAAGTAAAAGTACTGACTGTCATCAAAGTGTTTCAGGCATATATGAATTACTGCATCTGAAAATAACTACAAATGCCTCTGATGTTTCTGCCCCCAGAACTCGTCCGTGTCCCACTGGTTGTCCCTCGGAGCACCGGCCAAGAAGCTGCTCCTGGGTTTCCCCACGTACGGACGAACGTACCGTCTGAGCACCAGCAACAAAGGTCTGGGAGCTCCCGCCAGCGGCCCCGCTGACGCTGGAGCATACACCCGCACCGCCGGCTTCTGGGCCTTCTACGAGGTCTGAACGACAGCTGCTGCTGAAAGTACAACCACGTCTCAGTCCAGAACAATTTTTATGACGGTTTTCCATGAACACAGAATTGTCTCCAGAAACATTGTAGTACATCCTCCAGGCCAGTGAGTGGCGCTGTAACACTGGCACAGATACACCACAAACAGAGAAGACGTGGAGCATGTGAATTCAGCTGAATCTGATGAACTTCTAATGGACAGATTAGAACAGAAAGCTCTTTTCTCGTAGTTTATTGTCGTTGTGCAATGAACACGCACACACACATCAACAACTACCACTAATGTGTGTACCACGGCTCCATGTACATGTACAAGAACGAACCCGCGTTCATGTTTCAGATTTGTGACTTCACGGCCAGTGCGATAGTGGGTTGGATCAATGAGCAGAACGTCCCATTCGCCACCTCCGGCAGCTCCTGGGTCGGATATGATGACCGGCGCAGCTTCTCCTCTAAGGTACAGCCGTCCTGAACACACACACACACACACACACACACACACACACTGTGTACCTGCCCTGATACATGTATCAGGTGCAGTTTGTTTCAACTGAAGACGTGTCTTCCTGATCTGGTTCTATGTTCCTGATGTCCCGTAGGTCCAGTGGATGACGGCCAACAACCTGGGGGGTGCTCACGTCTGGACTCTGGACATGGACGACTTCAGCGGATCCTTCTGCTCGTCGGGACCGTACCCGCTCGTCAGCCACCTCAGGATGTCCATGGGTAAAATTGGCTTTGCGTTGTCATGACGAAGTGAACAGGAACTTTCTTTCTTCAGTTCTTCAGTCACCAAGAAAAGTTCTAATCCCCCGTCTCTGACACGGCAGGTTTCCCTCCCAAACCGACCACCACCCCAGCCCCCACCACCACCAAAGACCCGTTAGCCCACTTCTGCCACGGGCGCCCTGACGGCCTGTACGAGAACCCGTCGGACAAGAACACGTACTTCCAGTGCTTCGTGGGGAACACCTACCTGCACCGCTGCCAGCCAGGACTCATCTACTGGGACTCATGCAAGTGCTGCAACTGGCCCTGATGCTGAGGACCTGAGTGTCGGTGCATCCATGTACGTGTGAATACCGTGTAATATCTGAGCGTCAGCCGTCACTCCAGAATGAACGTGTAAACCAAAATCAAAAGTGTCATCAAACACAATAAATAAAATATCAACTTGAAACTCATCGTTCATTTCTATTTCTGTTTCATTTTGTTCTGATCTCAAGTCAAAGTTTGTAACCAGACTCTGGTCAGTGGTGACTGTGACTGAAACCCTTGATTACTGTGGTACTATGGTGGTATGAGAGTATCATAGAAGTATCATAGTATCAGCATGATTGTAGTAGTATATTAGCATCATAGTAGCAGTATGATCGTATCGTAGTAGTATCATTGTAGTGGTATGATGGTATCTTAGTAGCAGTAGCACTGTAGTAGATTTGTAGTAGTAGTGCTATCACAGTAGTTTTTCCGTAGTAGCTGTATGATTGTAGTAGTATCATAGTATTATGACTGTAGTAGTATCATAGTAGTAGTGGTATCATTGTAGTAGTATCATAGTATCATAGAAGTAGTATCATTGCAGTAGTATCATAGTAGTAGTATCATTGTAGTAGTAGCACAGTATCATAGTAGTAGTATCACTGTAGTAGTATCATAGTTGTAGTATCATAGTAGTAGTATCATTGCAGTAGTATCATTGTAGTAGTATCATAGTATCATAGTCGTAGTATCATAGTAGTAGTATCATAGTATCATAGTGGTAGTATCATTGTAGTAGTATCATTGTAGTAGTATCATAGTAGTAGTATCATAGTAGTAGTATCATAGTGGTAGTATCATTGTAGTAGTATCATAGTAGTAGTATCATTGTAGTAGTATCATTGTAGTAGTATCATAGTATCACAAGACAAGATCAGATCAGTTCATCCGTTCCTTCAGAGGTTCATGTTTGTCCAGAGTAAAACACACATTCAATAAATAAACGTTTGTTTATTAATATCGTTCATTCATTCATTCATTCATTCATTCATTTATCCATTCATCCATGTTCTTCTTATTCCGGTCACAGGTTGCGGCCGTGCGTCCATCTCAGCTGTCAATGGACCGTCGGTCTTCTTCTAACTACCTGGGTCATTTTTCTACAAATCAGCAGCTGGTGCCTCAGTCAACTGATCAGCTGTGTGACTTTGACCAGCAGCACGTCTGATTGGCTGATTGATGATCACATGAACAGCCGACAAAGGAATTCTTTCAGGAGCAAACTGACTTTGGCTGTTGATGGACACAGAAGGAGCTGCTATCAGTCACAGGATTAATAATTCATTGTGCTCTGATGTTTCTTATCACACATGAAGCAACAGTTATTAATAAGAGCGTGTTCCTGAGCGTTTGACCACAAAGCAGATAACGTTATCTGGACATTCGACGCAAACTTCAGCAGCCAGAACGTTCACAACCACAAACATATTTTAACTTGTTTGTCAGCGGCTTTGACCAAGAATAGAAATATGAGATTGTGGAATTAATATGGAACATTTTGCAAATCAGCTGTGAACATGCAGCAATTGTTTCTTATTCCTAAGAGAAGTGTTGCCATAGCAACAGTAAACAGAACAATCAAAGGACAAACAAGTGACAGGTGACTAAAACTGTGACTCCATGATTTAATGTAGAGTGTTGGAACATCATTTAATGAAAAATTGAATGTTATTGAATTTCATCACCGGAGACAAAAGTGTTAATTGAAAACTTGGTGTGAATTAAATTATTATTGTTATTATTATTAGAGTTGCTGTTGTGTTGTTGTTGTTATTGTATTTATTGTTGTATATTTATAATATATTTATCATAATTAAATATTATAATTTCACTTCCAATTCGTGCAACAACCTGTTTATGTGTTGAATAATCATGTTTGAGTGTGAGTGAATTATGATGACGTTAACTGATGGGTTGAACAGTCAAGAACATTCAACATTTAGAAAACGAATCAAGTCACGAGTTTCATGACTTTGAGAAAGTCCAAGACATTTCAAACAGCCAATTACATTCACACCGAAACGTTCAGACACTGAATATAAACTCGTTTTTCCTCTTAACAAATATTCATCTAAAATAATTCTGCTCCTGAATTGGTGTGAAATAAAGAAAGTCCAATCTATTGGTATAGGACAGGTTGTGGTACATAGGTTGCAGGTCGTTATCTGCGTTCCTCTGGTCAGGTTCTGTACGTCTCGTATCTTATCTGTGTTGGTTCATTTTCTCTATACGTCCTGACATCACTGATACCTGCCACGGCGACCAGACATATATAAGATGCTGCACGACTCAAACGCTTCGGTTCCTGTCCGAGGTGCCGAGGTGAGAGAGCGTCTTAGTTTTTCATCTCCTCGGCGTTGGTTTTCCTAATTTACACATTCACCTGTTTGTGACGCAGTCGTCTGTGTTGTCCGGGTGAAGTCCACTGGATGATTCGTTCTCATTTTACCAACACGCTGAGTGGTTTGTTGGACCAATGAGAACATCGGTCATCTGGTTTCCGTGACGCCGTCTTTGTCTCCTTCAGGTACAGTGTTTGGTTTTGTCGTGCGCTCTGAAGTCGAGATGACGAAGCTGACGGTTCTCGCAGGTAAAACACTTTTGTCACAAACCGTCCGTTAACACGTGGTCGACGCAGAGAACCAACTTCCTGTTCTTCTCTCCTCAGGCGTCTGTCTGCTGATGGTCCAGCTGGGTACGAGTAGTCCGTGGGACTTGGTTCCTCCATTAACGTCTGTAGACTAGACTTTGACGTAAATGTGTCTCCGTTTCCAGCGTCGGCCTCCCAGATGGTGTGTTACTTCACCAACTGGTCCCAGTACAGACCGGGAACCGGTAAATACATGCCGCAGAACGTGGACCCGTTCCTGTGCACCCACCTGATCTACGCCTTCTCCATCATCAACAACAGAAACGAGCTGGTGACGTACGAGTGGAACGACGACGTCCTCTACAAGACCTTCAACGGTCTGAAGAGCAAGTAGGTTTTTATGTCCAAGAAGAGACGTTTCAGCAGCTGACTCAGTCAACTCACATCAAACCTGTTTTGAAGGAACCCGAGTCTGAAGACTTTACTGGCCGTCGGCGGCTGGAACTTTGGCTCCACTCAGTGAGTCTTGTTTCCTCGAATCCTCTTCAGCAGAATTCAAAACCGTTTTTACTGTTCCCAGCTCACGTTCATCTGGGTTTTGCCTCCTCAGGTTCTCCATCATGGTGTCCACTCCCGCCAACCGTCAGAAGTTCATCCAGTCGTCAATCAAGTTCCTGAGGACTCACGGGTTCGATGGTCTGGACCTTGACTGGGAGTACCCGGGCTCTCGTGGAAGTCCTCCGCAGGACAAGCAGAGGTTCACTCTGCTCTGCGAGGTCCATCTCTTCTTCATCCACTCAGACGCGCTGCTCATTCCTGCGTCCAACTGTTTGTGTGTGTGTGTGTGTGTGTTTACAGGAACTGGTAGAAGCCTACGCAGCCGAGGCCAAAGCGTTCGGCAAACCTCAGCTGATGCTGACGGCAGCCGTGTCGGCGGGGAAGGGAACCATTGACGCCGGATACGAGATCGCTGAGATTGCAAAGTGAGGTTTTTGTCAGATCATTTGTGGCCGCCGTGTCTCAGCAGCTTCATCGGTATGTTCTTCATCTCTGAAGGCATCTGGACTTCATCAACATCATGACCTACGACTTCCACGGAGCCTGGGACAGATTCACGGGACACAACAGTCCTCTGTACCGCGGCTCCCACGACAGCGGCAACCTGATCTACTTCAACACCGTAAGATTCGATCACAAATCAACATCTTGAGAAGCGTTCCAGTTGTATCGGATGTCCTAGTTCTTACCTCGATGTGACGAAATTTCTGGGTGAAAACTGACAACGACAGTTGTGGAACAAAACATTACGTGCTATTACACGTACTACCCCGTAACCATTGACATTCCCATTGACAACAAATCAATCAGTTGTGTGTGTGCTAGACTTGTAGTTCTTGAGACCGGTCTTGGTCTCAAGACCACTTTTTTGTGGTCTTGGTCTTGTCACGGCCTCGATCACACATCAAGGCAATCGCCACACATATCTGATCTCAGCCAATTGATGAAAACTTTTATCTTGAGTTCACACACAGGACATGCACTGTCTCTGTATTATTGTGCTTGTCATCGAATACAATCTCATATCTATACTCAGCAGCTGAACCCAGTATGGTGCTTATGTTCTACGACGCATGCAAGGTGGCAAAAAAAATGAGCTGAACTAGTCTTGGTCTTTGACTTGGTCTGTCTTGGACTTCATACTCTTTGGACTTTTCTTGGTCTTGATACTCTTTGGTCATGGTAGTATCTTGGTCTCGGTTTAGGCGGTCTTGACTACATGTCTAGTGTGTGCGAGTCATTGAAATGGAACAAAGACACAAAACTGTTTTGGCAGACTCGGTCTGAGTCTGAGTCAAGAGTTCTGAGGTCAGGGAGGCATCCCACTTAGCAACTTGCTGCAGTTGAACATCTCAGGATAAACGCCAGAACTCCCCCACGGGTCTGTTTGGAACTGAAGAAGCCTCTCGGATGAGTTCTTTTCAAGCAAACTAGCAAGTCCTTGACTGAACCCAACAGACTGCCTGGATCTGTTCTCAGGTCCATCGATGGTATCAATGTTCCCTTGTCTGACAGTGACGAATCATTCCATGAACTTTTGGACGTTCTGCGAATCGAAGAGAACGTTGAAGTTGCGTTTGTGTCTTTTGTTCCTCTCAGGACTTTGCCATGAAGTACTGGAGAGACAAGGGAACGCCGGTGGAGAAACTCAGGATGGGCTTCGCTTCCTATGGCCGCACCTTCCGTCTGACGTCATCAAACACCGGCGTGGGAGCACCAGCTGGTGGCGCTGCATCAGCTGGACCATTTACTCGTGAAGCTGGGTTCTGGTCCTACTACGAGGTAAAGTGTCGACCTCAGATCCTGGAACACAGGAAACACAGGGACAGACTCATTTAGGGAACTTGTTTTTTTTTGCAGATCTGCTCATTCCTGAAGGGAACGACCGTTCAGTGGATCGACGACCAGAAGGTTCCGTACGCCAGCAAGAACAATGAGTGGGTGGGATTCGACAACAGGGAGAGCTACGAGATCAAGGTGGGTGATTGGTTTACACACAAGACTTCACTTCTTCTGCAGGCTCCAGGCAATTCAACACCAGCCTTGTTGTTCCATCTAAAGGTCCAGTACATGAAGAACATGAAGTTTGGCGGCGCCTTTGTGTGGGCACTGGACCTGGATGACTTCAAAGGAGAGTTCTGTGGAGAGGGCGCGCATCCTTTGCTGTCTCATCTACGCAAGCTCATCGACGCTGGTAAGTTCTGGAAGAACAAGTTCACGCAGGAACCGAGTTCTCAAGCAAAGTGATGAATGCTTGTTGGGTCCAAAATGTCGTGCAATGTTCGGTTTCCTTCCACCTGTCACAGACATTCCTTCACCGCCTTCCACTACCACAAAGAAACCAGCTGTTACCACGGCAGCACCGATCAAAACGACAACAAAGAGACCTGTGGTTACCACGGCGAAACCGATCAAAACGACAACAAAGAGACCTGTGGTTACCACGGCGAAACCGATCAAAACCACGACCCGGCGGCCCAGCGGCACCACTGTGGCTCCAAGCACCAAGACCCCGATCCCCATCCCAGGACGGGGGTTCTGTAAAGACAAAGCTGACGGCACGTACGCCAACCCGGAAGACAACACCAGCTTCTACGTGTGCGCGGGACGTCGCACCTACCTGAGGATGTGTGGCGTCGGTACGGTCTTCGAGGATCAGTGCAAGTGCTGCGTGTGGCCGTGAACCATCTGAGCTCAAACTGACGCTGGAAATTGATGGTCGGTAATTGTGTGTGACAAAGTTCCAAACTTGTCAGAATAAACTATTCAACAAGTCCGACATAGTTTTTTTTGGCCTTTTCATGTGTCGGATTGTGTCTCTGGTTCAAATAAAGACTAGAAAAGCCCTCGTAGAGCTCAGACCTCCTCAGTCAGCTCATTTCCACCCACTATTATCACCCTCCATTCATTTCATCTCCTCCAATAAATTCACTGATCATCAAAACATGTCTCTATTTGTTCTTCATTTTCTTTCAAGAGTAAAACAAAACTAACCCTCTGTCCCTGGGGGGGGGGGGCTCCAACACCCGACCTCTGTTAACAGACAGACCCACTAACCACTGGTCCACAGAGACAGTCCACTGCTGCTGTTGTAGAGTTCACAGAGACACAGATGATGAATATGTTGAATATGTATGACAGGACAAGACAGGGACATGTAGACGTGTCCCTGTCTGACAATGAGGAAGAATCCTTCAGCAGACTCCTGGATCCAGAAGGTTCCAGAACACGACCGACATTTAATCATCTGGTCCTGGTCCGTTATTAGCATTTAGTGAACATTTCATTACAATCTGTTCATAACTTTTTGAGTTATTTTGGTATCAGACAAACAGACAGATAAACACTGGTAAAAACACAACCTCTTTGGAGGAGTGGAGGTAAAAATAAAAACAAAAATTCATCAGGTGTGTAAATTGAACCAAAGCTGCAAATCTGAGCTGGAAACCTGGGCCGCGCTCCAGGAACCAGGGGAAGTAAAAACCCTGAGTTAGTTCATCGGCAGTTTCCAGTTTAACAAGTTGGACAAGTGAAACCAAACATCTTTCAAGTTTCATTTGAATGAATTGAGCTCATCAGTCAAACGTCTGTTGAGGTTTAACAAATTCAGGATTGGACTAAATCTGCTTTGAGGAAGGAACCCTGCAGTTCACTTCAACACATTTATCTGAGGCACTTGAGATGCAAAGTGCATGTATGTGTTAATATCATTGTTAGATGCAGGTACAGGTTTATTAAACCTCCTCACAGTATTAATAAGCAGAGAATTATATTGAAAAAACAAAAACAACAAAAGAAGAACAGAAATAGCAGCGAGTCCATCAACATGTTTTGTGATGATATAATATGAATATCTTTTGCACCATATCACATGTCATAAAATAAGTGGGGCAATAAAAGTTGTTGTTTTTGCTGAGTGAACATTTGTCCTCTATGTGTCCTCTTTGTGTCCTCTCTCTGTCTTGTGTGTGTCCTCTGCGTCCTCATGTCCTCTTCGGTGTCCTTGTGTCCTCGTCCTCATGTAACATCCTCCAATCAGCTCAAGTGTCTCTAGGAAAACAAATGTTTCTTCCAAACAACATATTTTTTTGTTTTGTGATTCAGCTGCAGTTGAGTTCAGGTACAAACAACCTGCAGTAAATCACAGTTCTCAGGTTCCAGTGTATTATTGTCTTCGCCTCGTCCAAGGTTCTTCATTATGTAACGTCTCTGCTTGTTACCGTAGAAACCGTTAAAACAAGTCCACTTCCAAACGTTGTAGAAACCGAAATAATATCATAAAAAAAAAGAATAACAATTCATCCATTCCGTCTTTCTTTGTGTCTTTCATCTGTGTCCACAAGCTGACTGCTGCTATTCACATATAAGAGTTCCAATGCATCTAAGAACCAGGTGGTTAGCTGAATAAAAAACATAAATGAAAAACATTTGACCCAAAGGGACAGTATTAATTATAGTATTGACCACAGTATTAATTGTCAATGACTCTGACGTGAGGTTGTTTGTGTTGTTTTGTTCGTATTTAAGTTTTATTATAGTGTACTACACAATATGACACCTCTGTGTATTTCCAGGGCGTCCAGACGTCCACTCACCTTGGCTGTGACCGGTCAACGGTCACCAGTTGGCGCTCAACAAAGGAGCCAGATAAACTAATCACAGCTGTTAATCAGAAGAAAGTGATTAGTGTCCTGAAGGCAGAATAGTTACACTTTGAGATCAATATTTTCTACGACGTAAATGTTTGCAGAACGACAGGTTTATTAGTTCTGGTATCTGAACTGATACTGCTGCAGTTCACGCCGCTTGAACCTGTCGCATGTAAACCAGGTCACATACTAGCTCATTTTCTTACAAATGTATATACTGTATGCATACAGTGTATATATATACATATTTATATATATATACATCAAATGTGGGTTTTTATACATAGAACATGCAACATAAGAACTAAACGTCTGTACTCATCATCATATTCACTTTATACTGTTTTATTGTGTCTTAGCTTATCTATGTGTCAAAGTCAGACACAGACAAACTAATTAGTTTTAATGATCATTGTTCAACAAACCATTTTGTCAAATGAAGTTACTGGAACCAGATTCCTGCTTTCAAACTGAATATGTTGCTCATGACGACTAAGATGTTATAAAAATCTGACTTTCACTTGACAGAATGACAAAAATGACCTCTAATTAGCTATATTATGACCTCTAATTTTACTCTATTATATTATTATAACAACTACATATAACTCTATCAACAGTATAAAACGATATACTGGCTACAATTCAGAGAAAATTAAAAAAACCCAAACAAAACACTTTGCTGCAGTTATGTAATTTCCATGTGCTCTGGGCACTGACCCACTAACTTGTTCATGTGTTCATACTGGGACCAGAGTTCTGCCCTCAGTCAATTATTGTCTACATGTTGTTCAAACTTTGTAGGATCTTATCAAATCATGTTTTAATATTCATAATATTTATTGCCCCCCGTTATCAATCGCTAACAAACCTCCTCCTGTCGACTGTATAAAAGGCCGGAGCGTCCTGCTGCTGGTCGGGTCTCTCATCTGGTCCCGAGGTGAGTTGCAGGAGAAACATTCTCCTCTTATTCTGATGATCTTCACAACAGTAGAAGTTTGTTTCCTCCATCTGAGACGCTGTTTTTTTTTTACAGTAATCCAGTAACGTTGTGACAGGGGAAACAAAAATGACCAGACTTACAATCCTCGCAGGTGAAACCATCATATCGTTGTTTTCCAGCACGTCTCCTTGATTTGTTCCGTCTCACTCACGCTTTTTTCCCCCCAGGTTTATGCCTGGTGATATGCCAGCTGGGTAAGTTGAGTTCAACTCCGACTGACGGTTTGTTCCCTTTGCTTCAGACTGTCTCAGCCTGACACCTTCTTTTACACTAAAACAGCGTCGGCGTCTCAGATGGTGTGTTACTTCACCAACTGGTCCCAGTACCGACCCGGTGAGGGGAAGTACATGCCGCAGAACGTGGACCCGTTCCTGTGCACCCACCTGATCTACGCCTTCTCCATCATCAACAGCAACAATGAACTGGTTACGTACGAGTGGAACGACGACGTCCTCTACAAGTCCTTCAACGCCCTGAAGAGCAAGTGCGTGTCACGCTGTAGCTTGTCTCAAGAACGAAGGCTTGCTGGTTTTCTTCGCTGTCCTAACGAACCGTTGTGTGCTTCCAGGAATCCCCATCTGAAAACTCTGCTGGCCGTTGGTGGCTGGAACTTTGGTTCTCAGCAGTGAGTTACCTTATTTTGATCAACTGCAAAAAGGAAGATATTTGAAACAAGGAGAAACTGAAGGTTGATTGAATCTGACGAAATCAGACGAGCTACAACTGAACCACTGATGTGATGGCTGACATACACATCGTCATAGGAACCGTTTAAGCTAGCATATTCAAACTGTACTGTAGAACCACATCATGTGGGTTATTGGTTTATAACCTTTAACCTTCCCCACAGGTTCTCCATCATGGTGTCCACTCCCGCCAACCGTCAGAAGTTCATCCAGTCATCCATCAGATTCCTGAGGACTCATGGTTTCGATGGTCTGGATCTGGACTGGGAGTACCCCGGAGCTCGTGGAAGTCCTCCCCAGGACAAGCAGAGGTTCACTCTGCTCTGCAGGGTCGGTTCACGCATCTTCTCTCTGTGTTCTAGTCTGTTCTCGTTGTTAGAGCGGCCTGACAAGGTTTCTTACCTTCTTCCTTGGTGGGTCGCTGCAGGAACTGGTTGCTGCCTACAAAGCTGAGGCCAAGTCCACTGGAAATGCTCAGCTCATGCTGACGGCTGCCGTGTCTGCTGGCAAAGGAACCATCGATGGCGGATATGAGATCGCTGAGATTGCCAAGTGAGTGGTTACAAAAACCCTGAGAGGTTGAAACAAAGACTTTGGAATCCATTTGTGTTGTGTCCAATCTCCAGGGAGCTGGACTTCATCAACGTGATGACCTATGACTTCCATGGAACTTGGGAGAGATTCACTGGACACAACAGCCCGCTGTACCGCGGCTCCTTCGACACTGGAGATCTCATCTACTTCAATACTGTAAGAATCGGACCCAACAGGACCTCGACAGGAACCGTTTACGTAGCGTCACCTTCACGATGAAATTGTAGACAACTGGAATCACTAGTATGCTTGAAGATGCCCCTCCACTCGTCAATACGCTTCTTCTTGTGGGGCGTTCTGATCTTCGGTTGGGTGGTCGACTCAAACACAGCCCTCCCCCACACCCCCCGTAGACAATTCTTTGTTTGCTGTGTTAAATCGTAGGCCTCTGGACTAGTTTGCCTCAAGACTGCTTCTTCTGGGACAAGCAGTGAAACGTCTTCAAAGTCCAGTTGGCGACAATTTAGCCCAGCAACAACGAATCTCAATGGGTGTTGTTCTTCCTGGGGAGTTAAGATCTCTCCCTATGACTAAGAGCCTTCGCAGACATACATTTCCTGTCTGCTTTCTTAGGACTACGCCATGAAGTACTGGAGAGACAACGGAACCCCAGTGGAGAAGCTGAGGATGGGATTCGCTGCATACGGTCGCACCTTCCGTCTGACTTCCTCCAACACAGGAGTCGGTGCGCCAGCTAGCGGCCCTGCATCTGCTGGTCCGTTCACTCGTGAAGCTGGATTCTGGTCCTACTACGAGGTGAGAAGAAGACACCTCCGGCATGTGACGCTACCATCAGTATCAGTTAGACTGTCAAGCTGTACAAACGTCGTCTGGTCTCCAGATCTGCGGATTCTTGAAGGGAACCACCATTCAGTGGATTGAAGACCAGAAGGTTCCTTATGCCACCAAAAACAGCGAATGGGTCGGATTTGACACCCAGGAGAGCTACGAGACTAAGGTGGGTGGTGCTTCAGCTTTATCATTTCATCACATTTGTGGTATTTTGTAGGTATTAATGTGTTAATTCTCTCCAACAGGTTCGTTACCTGCAGGAGCAGAAGTTTGGCGGCGCCTTCGTGTGGGCTCTTGATTTGGACGACTTTGCTGGACGATTCTGTGGACAGGGAAATCACCCTCTGCTGTCCCACCTCCGCAAACTCCTCAATATCGGTACGGAAAATGCTTTACTGTGGTCGTGTTTCTTCACTTTCTCAGTTAGTAACATGCATTTCCGACCCCTCTGTCGTCCAGAGCTGCCCCCACTTCCCCCCACCACCACCCCCAAACCTGGTGCCAGCACCACCACCCGTCCAACCACCACCACCACCGTCACCACCCATGCTCCAGGAACTGGCTTCTGCAACGGCAAACCCGACGGCCTGTACCCCCACCCTGACGACAGAAGCAGCTTCTACATGTGTGCTGGTGGCATCACCCATGTGCGTCAGTGCGGAAGTGGATCCGTCTTTGACGACTCCTGCAAGTGCTGCGTGTGGCCCTGAACAGTGTTCCATTCAAACAAACATCATGTAATAAAGTAAAGTTCTCATGCACCTGATGTTGTTCTATGTTGTTATTCACCTACAGAGCTTCACTCACACATAAATACTGTGGAAATATTAGATATATATATCTAGACAGCAGATTTCAAACACACCAAATAAATCAATTCATTGTTAAATTAGAAAATGTTACAGTGGCAGTATGAAAAGCGGTAGCAGTGGCTCCATTTAATGTTTTGTTGGACGAAGCAGCGGCTGAGGAGAATTCTTAATCTTGTTCATACTGTAGTTACTGCACTTTGAAACTGCTCACTTGAACCCATAGAGTTGTCCAAAGCCACATCAAATCCCCCCAAACAACATGAACTGATAAAAAACACGTTTTGATTACTCTTCATTTTATCAACCACTAGATGGCCCACTCGAGCACTGTGTCATGGAAGGTTCGAGTAATGAACCAACAAGTGTTGACGTTTCTACAAAGCCCGGACAGACCATCACTAGTTTCGGGTGCATGCTTTTATGATGTCATCACAGTCTCCTCTTCACCCCCCCATCTCAGCTTTGGTGATCTACACCTATTTGTTTTATTTTCTGCTTTGATCTTTGTGGACTGTTCATAAAACTCACATTCATTTGACCAGTTACTTTAGATCCTTTAGATGTCGATTTGAACTCGATCTTTCATCATCTGATGCCCAGTGAGACCTAAAAGATGTCTTCATTCACAGATAACCAACACCAATCCAGCTGTGTCATCCCCAGGCCTGTGAGGGAAGAGCCTGCTAGGTCAGAGCATTCTCCTCAAGTCTTGTGCTTTATGGAGGACCAGACCTGTGCGGGCAGCACGTGTAATGACAGCAACTGTACGGACGGCACTTGTAAGGAGAGCACCTGTAAGGATGGAAGCTGTAAGGAGGAAACCTGTGAGGAGGGAACCTGTAAGGACCACACTTGTAAGGACAGACCCTGTGAGAAAGTGTTCTGTACTGATAGTCCCTCTGAGGACAGCATCTGTAAGGTCAGCACTTGTAAGGACAGTCCCTGTAAGGATGGTCCCTGTAAGGACAGTCCCTGTAAGGACAGTCCCTGTAAGGATGGCCCATGTAAGGACAGTCCCTGTAAGGACAGTCCCTGTAAGGACAGTCCCTGTAAGGACAGTCCCTGTAAGGATGGCCCATGTAAGGACAGTCCCTGTAAGGACAGTCCCTGTAAGGATGGCCCCTGTAAGGACAGTCCCTGTAAGGACAGTCCCTGTAAGGATGGCCCATGTAAGGACAGTCCCTGTAAGGATGGCCCATGTAAGGACAGTCCCTGTAAGGATGGCCCCCGTAAGGACAGTCCCTGTAAGGATGGCCCATGTAAGGACAGTCCCTGTAAGGACAGTCCCTGTAAGGATGGTCCCTGTAAGGACAGCCCTTGTAAGGACAGTCCCTGTAAGGACAGTCCCTGTAAGGATGGTCCCTGTAAGGACAGCCCTTGTAAGGACAGTCCTTGTAGGGTTGGCCCCTCTAAGGATGACCCCTGTAAGGACAGTTCTTGTGAGGACAGCACCTGTAAGGACAGTTCTTGTGAGGACAGCCACAGTCTGTACAAGACTTGTGTAGACAGCCCCGGTGAGTACAGTCCCAGTGAGGACAGCCCCTGTGAAAACCGACCTGGTGAGGACAACCCTTGTATAGGCAGTCCAGGTGAGGACAGACCCTGTGATGACAACCCTGGTGAAGACCTCACCTGTGAGGACAGCCCCTGTGAGGACAGCCCCTGTGAGGACATACCCTGTGAGGACAGCCCCTGTGAGGACATACCCTGTGAGAACATACCCTGTGAGGACATACCCTGTGAGGACAGCCCCTGTCAGAATGATTTCGGGGAGCAGCACTGGCCCCATATGGACAGCTCCCCTTTCGACAATGTCCAGAATTACTCGTCTCCCTTTTATTCAAATCCTTTTTTGAGTGACTCGGACAAAAAGCTGCTGTCACTTCTGTACCATGATGGATCTTCAGACACAGATGAGTCACGCAGCCACCTGAGTGTGCTACAGCTCCTTGATATGGCAACAATGCTCCCTCGCAGACGCAGGATTTACCAGAGGAGAAAGAACTTGAAGAGGTACCTCAGATTCTACAGACCAATGCCTGTCATTCTGGAGGAGAATGAGCACAAAGCCTCTCTCATTGTGGACTCTGATGACGACGTTCCACAAACAGTCAATCAGGCAACTAAGGTCAGGGACTTTGACAACCCAGAGCTGGCCACGGAGTACGCCTCAAAGACATTTTCAAATGAGTCGGTCGACCTCCGCTCTGACCACAAACATGAGAAACCAAAGGAATCCAAGGTCCGCAGGTTTTTTTCCAGACTGGGAAAAGTCTTGCGCCGGATCTTCACCTCCTGCCTCCGATCCAAATATAACGAATCCCCCCAAAACTAGATTAAATAAATATGATATAAATATAGATACATCTAATCACTGGTCAACTTGTCAATGTGTAATGAACATTAATAAACATGCAAGTTGTCATCTCCCGCTTGTTCCGGTCGGCTCGCGGTCATGGATTCCAGCTGTCAATGGGCGAACGGCGGGGTACACGCACACACACACACACACACACACACACACACACACACACACACACACACACACCCTGTTGTGAGTGATGTAATATATTGACAGATGATGTAATAACAGATGATCTGACAGTATATAATGGACATACAATGTCTGTGTCAGAGACAGGAGACTTGAAAATGTAAAAATATCCCGACACTTACATATTGTATTTCATTTTGAGCCTTCACAGTTGTTTTCTGTTGATCTGTCTCTGTTGACCGTCTCATCCAGCAGCTTTGTCACGTCCGTCTGCGGCCTCGAGGTGGAAGCATCGATGTGACGACTCCTTTGTCTGCTGCGTCTCCGTGTGTCACCGGCTGCAGCGACAACATATCATCGTGACGCTGGATATTAAAAGCTGCAGGCGTTGAGTTTCACTCGCAGGTGCTCTGGGTGACATGGTGATATGCAGAGGTGAAGTCAGAGCACATCCATGTCCTCCAGTCCTTCCTGTGTGAGACAGGTGACATGTCCCTGCACCAAAACAACACAACCACAAACGTTTCTTTTGGAAGGGAATGACTCCTTCACGTGATTGACAATTAAATATGATAATAATATACAGTATAATATATGTACAGTATCTGTATTAAAATACTGTTGTACTTTAATTCTGGTTTGTTACATTAATATTTAAGTGAACAAACCTGAGTGACGGTGGCGTTTGTGGCGCTGTGAAGAAAAAAAATAAATCTTTACAATGAATGAATGAAACATTTCAACCTGAATAGGACAGAAACGCCGATGTCTGATGACGTGAACATGTGCAGATGTTTGTGCCGTTGGGTGTGTAAGTGATATTTAAGAGCAGCTCGGGTGTGTCCCGACGCCTTGTGACTCAGTAACCTGAGGATGAAGTGACGTTACACTTCTTCATTTTCTAATTTTCTTTCCTTGTTGCAGCTGCCACATCGACAGCACGATCAACTCAGGAAGAATGGTCTGTGACAAATCCTCATGTTTTTATTCCACGTCTGCTGCACTTCATTCCACTTCCAAATGTTTGATTCTGGCAGTGACGCTGCAGCTCTGCATCCACACAGGTGAGCAGCACCTTTCACCTTCAGCATGTTTCATTTGTCGCTGTCCAACTTTGGAGAGACAAGAATTGTCCCAACAGAATGATCTGTCTGTAATTTATTGACGCTTCGAGACACAGGTCATACAGAGAGAGAGCAAGCTGCCTGCAGGAGTGCATGCCTCAGATAATGTCGGCACACGTTTATGCACAGAAGAGGGAGCAGAGAAGGGAGGTGTGAGATCCATTAAGAAGATGTTGTGAACAGGCTCCTGTTGTTTGATTCTATGAGATCATTAGCTCCATGTACATCGCAAGTTTAGACACAGGTTTCATTTCATGTATGGTCCTAAGACAGTGTCCTGTGGTGTAGGATATCGATCTACTGGGATATAGGTTCATCTACGTGTCAAACCATGGTTTTCATAACACCTTTCACCTTCAGCGTGTTTTACCTTCAGCACCTTTCACCTGACAGCAGCCTGTTTCCCCTGCAGCAGCAGCAGCATCTTTATGCATGTTTCACCTGTAACAGCACATTTCACCTGCTGCAGCATGTTTCACTTTAGCATGTTTCGCCTGCAGCAGCATGTTTCTCCTTCTTCGTGGTTCATCTGCAGCAGCATGTTTCACCTTTAGCGGTACAATGAAGTCTAAACGAGCTCAGACTTGTGTTTGATGTTTTTCCTCCTGAAGCTGCAGCAACAACCAAACTCCTGTGTTATTTCACCAACTGGTCGCGCTACAGAACCGGGGCGGGGAACTTCCTGCCGGAGAACGTGGACCCCTTCCTGTGCACCCACCTGGTTTACGCCTTCGCCGTCGTCGACCACGCCAACGAGATCTCAGAGTACGAGTGGAATGAGAAGAAGCTGTACAAGCCCTTCAACGAGCTGAAGAAGAGGTGACGAGCGCTCCGCTTCACTGCAGCATGTGTTCAACATCCGTGTGTGGTTTGAATCGACCTGCTGCTTGGTTCCTTCTTGTGATCAGAAGTTCCAGGCTGAAGACGTTACTGTCGGTCAGAGAGGACGGCATCACACCTCAGTGAGTCTCCACCGAGACCTTATCCTGTTGAAAGAAACACACGTTCATTTCATGTTGGTGGAAAAAAAACCCGTTCTTGTTGTGAGACTCAAACGACATTGTTCATCTGTGCAGCTTCTCCGTCATGGTGTCCACCAGAGCCAACCGTCAGACCTTCATCCAGTCCACCATCAGGTTCCTGAGGACTCATGGGTTCGATGGTCTGGATCTGGACTGGGACCCTGGACACTCTGGACGTTCTCCAGAGGACAAACACAGGTTCACTCTGCTCTGTCAGGTACCGACGAGTGTTTCTTCTTGTTCTGAGAGCAGCTCAGAGCACCGAGAGCTGGTTCCTGTCCTGGGGGGTCAGAGTCACAAAACCTTGTACACTGTATATATTTGATATTCTTGAATATCTTTCTAATCAAGAATAAATAGTATTCTTGACAACAAAGTTTTCAAGTTGGTTCTTAATTTTTGAGACAACCTTCACCTTGTCTTATAATTCCTCAGACAAGCCTGCAAATATCAGCTTTTGACAGGCAGGTCATGGTTTCACCACCAGCGCCGTCCCACCGCTAACAGCCTCCACCACTTTTGCTCAACTTCTGATCTTATTTTCAGCTGTTATTCCCATATTACCTGTCTTCCCAAGTAATCGTTTTTTTTCTTACGTTGCTGTCCACCATTACCTCAAACTCCTGCTTGAAGGAGACGTTTTTTGACCTCTTTTTTTCCTTTTCCATGATTTACGATGTGACCGTCTGATTGTTTATTCATTGGCTCGTGCAATGCATATTAATTTGTGACGCAGGCCTAACAAGTTCTTAAGAAGGGAAAATAAAGAAAATGCGTAAGGTCTGCAACTGTTCCTAAGTATGAACGTCTTAACTTAGATCTTAAGACATTACTTAGGATTTTTGGTTGTGACCTGGATTTGTAGGAGCTGTGGACGGCGTACGAGGACGACGGCAAAGGACAGAAGCTTCCCCCGCTGATTCTCTCTGCAGCCGTAACCGCTCAGACAGACGACCCAGGATACGAGATCGCTGAGATGTCAAAGTGAGCTTTAGTTTCACCAAGAGCTGATCGCTGGCTCCATCAGTCAACTGACACTGTGTCTGATCAGGTACCTGCACTTCATCAGTGTGAAGACCTTTGACCTCCACAGGGGCCATGGCGGCGTGACGGCCCACCACAGTTCACTTCACAGCGCGGACGATGCAAACATAGTAAAGCCCTTTATATTTGCATTGAAATCATCAGAAGCAGTTTTACAGAGGTTTATTGGTGAGCAGTCCACAGGTGGGTGGTGACAAGTTTAACTTCTATGACAGGTCACCTGATGAAATACGGTTTAATCACAGGTGGAGAAAATGTTTCAGTTTGTCTGATTGGGAGATTTAACCCTTTAACACCGACGGCTTGTCCAGTGCTTCATTAGCGCTAGCTAGCTAGCTAGGCTTGGAGTACCGTCATTAGAAAACATTGAACGGTGACAGAAAGATGAGAAGTTTCACCCGGGTCTCCTACCTGGTGTGACGAGGGAGTAAATGATCGTTCCTGAAAGTTGAGAAGTCGCAAGTTTCTGCCATTACGGTAATGATTTGACGGCCAGCGGCAAAAGAGTGCATAGGATTACCGTAATGACAGCAACATGTCCTGAATTTTCAGGAACCGATCGACATTTTCTCCCTCTCCCAGCTTGTTTCTTCACTTCTCAGGGTTTAGTAACCGTCTGTTTTCTGACTGTAATTACGGTACTCCAAAGGCACGAATGTAGCAGTAGGGATGTCAGAGAAATAGAAAAACAATTTAGACAAAATGATAAAATAGAAGAAAAGTACAAAATAAAAGAAATGTTCAAAATTAACCAAAATACAAATGTAAAAAAAAAACTACCGACGTCTCTTGTGTCCCACCAGCATCACGTAGTTCAGTACTGGACGGACCGAGGTGCACCGGCCGGGAAGCTGCTGCTCGGTTTCCCCGCTCACGCTCGTTCCTTCACTCTGTCGACCGCAGCAGCAGGTGTGGGGGCTCCGGTGAGTGGCCCCGCCCCTCCGGGGCCCTTTACCCAGCAGATTGGCCTCTGGTCGTATTTTGAGGTGAGCAACATCACATTCAGTCACAAACGGCACAAAGTTGAACACAATGTGTGTGTGTGTGTGTGTGTGTGTGTGTGTATAGAGATATATTATATATATATATTTTATATATATATACATTAAAAACACAGTTTTTTAATGTTTTCACTTGCAGATCTTTTTTAATGGCGCGATTTTTTGACCTGAAGTTTGTGTGTGGGCGTGGTGGCGTTAAAGGAGGGTGGCATGAGGATGAGGTGTGACATCAAAGAATGAGGTGTGACATCAAAGGATGAGGTGTGACATCAAAGGATGAGGTGTGACATCAAAGAATGAGATGTGACATCAAAGAATGAGGTGTGACATTAAAACAGTGTGGGTGTGTTGTTAAAGGGGTGGCATCAGTGGATGGGGCGTGGCATCAGTGGATGGGGCGTGGCATCAGCAGATGACGCTGTACTTCCACGTGTTCTTTTAGTCACGTTGACGTTTCGTCACTTCTGGTCTGGACATGTTTGTAGTACGAACACAAACAGCGTGTCACACCTGCTGGTGATGTCACAGACAGGTTGTGGACCAGATGAGATGTGCTCCTCTGCTGGACCCCTGACACGTGTCCCTGTGGTCATGTACCCGAAGACCTTTGTTCATCACTGTTCTGTCTGTTCTTTTTGCAGACATGCTCTTTCCTGAGAGGAACGTCAGCACAGTGGATCCACAGCCAGAAGGTTCCGTTTGCTGTCAAAGGAAACCAGTGGGTCGGGTTCGACAACCACCGCAGTTACGATGAGAAGGTGTGAGCCTCTGCTGTGGAACTGTGTTCCTGCAGGCGTGTAACGAGCTGAGGTGTGTTCCAGGTGAGCTACCTGAGGAGCAGGCGGATGGGGGGAGCTGCGGTGTGGACGCTGGACATGGACGACTTCTCCGGACTCTTCTGTGAGCAGGGACGCTTCCCTCTCATAGCACATCTCAAACGGCAACTGGAAGGTGGGTTGAGCAGGAAGAGTCACAGTAGAGGTTTCACCAGATTTAACCCCAAAACGCCGACGTCTACGTTCACGCTGGCATACCTCGGAGTACCGTAATTACAACTGGGCTGTTTGAGAGAGCTGAGAATTTAGACTCGGTTCCCCTTCCTGGTGTGAAGACGGAGCTGGGAGAAGGAGAAAACGACGCCAGAAGGAGAAAATACAAGTTACAGTTCCCGGAAGTTGAGAACACGCATGTTTCTGCAATGACTTATTTCGTTGTCGGGCAAATCATTACCGTAATGACACTAACTTTGCGAAAACGCAACTTCTCAACTTCAGGAACCGATTTCTGACATACGTACTGTGTATTGGTACGTTCTCCAACAGTATGCTAACGCAAATTCTAGTATGCCAGTGCAAACGTATCGGCAGTGATACCACCGTGTTAAAGTGTTAGTGTCAAACGTCATGACATACTTTATTCATTTATATCTTATTTTGATTTGAGGTCTCTTTTTAAATGTATGTACTGTATGTGTATTACTACGTTATTTACATATTTTCTTTTAATATTATATGTAATAATTTTAACTGAAAAGGTCACTTCTTTCCATTTCCCCCTTTATATTTCAAATTACATCTACAATTGATTGAACTGTCATAAAACCTGCAGACAGCAACGACCCCTGCTGGTACATAGAAAAATTACAAGATGGTTCTCAATGTATCTTTAAAAACATTCATTCTGTTTTAGAACAACCAGTTTGCCACCAGAAATATTTAAACGTGGGTGAGAAAACAAAATCAAAAAATCTTCTAAAAACTTTCAAGTTTTTCCAGAGCGGACTCCTCAGACAACCACTGCCGCTGCACCTTCCTCCTCCTCCTCCTCCTCGCCCATCACACCTGTGACATCAGACATCAGCTGCTTCTACAACATCTCCGTTCTGTATCCGGCCAGCGACCTCTGCGCGCACCGAGCAGACGGGGTCTACGTGACGTCACGCGGTCCTCCGAGGTTCTACAGGTGTGTGCGGCGGAGGACGTACGTCAGCAGGTGTCACAGCTCGTCAGCCAATCACAGCGCAGGGGTGAACGCGTCACGCGTCACTGGGTTCGTAGCAGTGACGCTGATCTGCTCCATGTTCGTTTGGAACGACGTCCTGTGACGTCCGTTGTGTTGCTGATGTGTAAGAAGAATGAATGAAACCAACGTTTTTTTTTTAAACCTTTATTAAAACTGACACGTACAAATTAAACAATAAAAAAAAGTTCTATCCAATCCTGTTCTAACGTGTACAATCGGTGCACTTGAATCGCATGTCCAAGTATCAAAACTGCAAAGAGGGTTCACTACAGTTTCTGTCAGGAGAGGAAGCAAAGAAGAGTTGCATAGAAACCTGCTGCATGTCGAATGTGTGTACTTACAGTGTACGTACGGCGTTACAGTGTTTGTACAGACGAGTGTACGTACAGTGTATGCAGTGTGTCTATGGTACTCTAGTGTTTACAGTGTGTGTTGTGTACAAACAGTGTACTCCTACACTGGGCACTGAACGTACAATGTGTACAGAGTGTACACACATGGTGTACTTACATTGTGTGTTTCTGCAAAAGCTAACGTGTGTGTGTGTGTGTGTGTGTGTGTGCGTTGTGATCTGACAGGTCAGGTCCAAACCACAAAAGAAAAACATTCAGGAACAGAAACGTTTCCAGGGCTACAATCATTTTCAGACTCTGACAAACTCGAGCTCGTCACTCAGATCAGTAGAGAACAGGCGGAAGCTGAGGGTCCTTTTGCCGGCAAACACCGTTTTTCACAGGAATCCACAAGCTTCTCCACATGAAAGCGTCTCAATGGCTCACAAAGAAAAACAACAGAAACATGAGGTAGTAAAACGCAAACAAAGTCGACTCAAAGTTTGGTTCCAGGAGAAATACTGCAGCAGTTCAAAGTTCCTGACGCCACGTTTGACTTTCCTTCCCTCCGTTTACCCTTTTTACACCTGTGCAACGATCCCAGATCAGTGACCGACCAGACCGATCGATTGATTCGATACCTGAATGTTCACTCGGAGTGCAAAGTCAAACACATTGTTTGGAGTCAAATGTTCCCAGGTGAGCTGAAGGCACCGCAGGTGTGAACAACGTGAATACTGGCGGAACAAAACTGCAGCTTTTCAAATCAAAATACGGCCGCAAAACACACGGGATGACGCACAAAGACGACGGATTAGTGTGTTCTCATGAAACCTTTGGAAAGAAGAAAAGAGCGTGAGATGATTTCGGCGAAATGAGGCGATGAGGAGAAGCAGCCGGTGAACGGGTGAAGGCCGACGTCCCCCGCTGCCAACGCTCCAGAGGGAGGTCTTCTCCAGACTGGTCCTCCCATCGGCTCCTCGTGAACAAACAACCGGCTGCACTCGTCTGTTCGTTCTGTCACAGTTGTCATGGAGCAGCCCCAGGTGGAAGCACGTCTGCAGACACAACAACACTGACTGAGAACTTTGATCCACCACTGTCCCTCACCTGAAGAAGGTTTTAGAAACCTTTCCTGTCAAGAGACAAACTTTCCTCAACGCCTCTGACTTACACACACGGGTGTGGCAACCACGCACGCACATATCGTGAGGCGACTTTGCAAGAATTTGCAGGAGACTATTAAAACAAAGATGTGCTGAGTCAGAGCTGCAGCGCTGGGGTAAAAGATGTCGTATGCTTGTCTGTTCCTGCTGCAGACACACACACACACACACACAGTCAACAAATGCACAGTCACCTCTGATGCGGCATTTAGAAGACGCGGTTTGTGCGGCGTTGTGTAACGGGGGCACTGGAGCCTCGGATGGCTCCTGCAGCACAGAAGCTCTTTTGTTGTTTTGACCTGCGCGTCTGTGTTTGTTTTTGGGACACGCAGCCGTTTGCCTCGTCGCGCACAGACACAGTTTGTACCCGCCTGTGCCATCGCACGTTATGTAACACAGTTCACCGGCCTCAGCCGGGATTTAGAGCTTAGAGCTGACGCTGGTGAGAACCGCTTCTTCCCTCACGTCACATTCTTTATTCCTTCTATTAATGTGGATGAGTGGTCACATGCGACAAATAACAGCACAAACTGCAAAGAGAAAAAGATCTGAACTTCTCATGATTTAACACCCAGAATATGGACACCGACTCATCAGTGAACTGAAACCCGCGTTTGTTGTTTTCTTCCCTCCGATCGTCGGTCTGATGTTTCTACTTTTGATCACTGAGCCTCGTCTTCTCCCGGTCGTGTCCCCGCGCTGACACTCGCCACAGAACCCGTCCACACGGAGACGAGTTCAGCCGTTTGCATGTTTGGACGCTTTGGAGCGAATGCGATCCCGGTGATGACAAACCTGAAGACGTTTGTTGTGTTTCCAGAGAAGAAAAGATGGAAAGACAAAACGCCAGCGATGCGAAAAAATAACCAAAACATGAAGAAAGTGAAGAAGCAGAAGATTTAGAAAAACCCCATCAGACTCAGCAGCTTCTGCAGCATCAAAGAAACACTGATCGTCCAAACGATCAAATCGACTTTTGTTCCAGTCAGTCCTCAGGAATAACTCCTTCAGGTGAACCCGTGTATCTACACCGTTCTATGACACCGGCAGGGGACCATGTGACCCTCATCTCACCCTCGATGTCTGGATGTAGAAACCGCTTCACTTTGAGACTTAAAGCTTACTAAGAATATTATGTACTAAATATTAAGAGTATTTGTCTTATTTCTACTTTAACTTCTGATTTCAAAAATGTCTTTACACTGAACATACATCACATCAGCTGAACAAGTGACTTGTTTGTGACACTTGTGACAATCGTCACCTGTTTTAAGCAAATTTTCTTTTTTTTTTAACAAAAAAAATGTTTTTCTGCTTATTTCAAATAAAGTGCTTAAAACCAGTTCCTCTTTCAGGTGATGGGGTCTTATTTGACACGTAGAGATTGTTTGACAAGAAATGAGCCCTTTTGACTAGAAATAAGACAAATTATTCTTGGTGACTTGAGTGTTTGCGGTGCACCAGACAGCGGTTCGCCGAGGTCGGACCTGAACCGACGCTGGCTCCGACGTGGGCTGTTGGCGTTGGGGGGACAAGTTGACTCTGATTGGACGCCACAGAACAGCTGGATTTGGAAATGAAAACAGAGGAGACGCGTTTGAAACAACGCCTCCGTGATCGTGTCGCATGTTCGCCGCACACGCCGAAACACGCTCCAGTTCCACAAGCCGGCGTCGGACACACATTGAGACGAGACGCCACGAGAAGAGGACGTGTACCTGCGGTGGATGAGGACGCGTCTCACGCGGCGCACATCACCTGGTCCACTCTGGCGTGCAGCTCCACGGCGTCGGGCCGGTCCTGAGGGTTGACGGCCAGCATGTCCTGCAGCAGCTTCCTCACTGCGCTGGACATGCTGGACCGGTGTCTCTGCGGTATGTTCAGCACCATCTTTGGATTCTCCAGCAGCGCCTCGCCCACCGGCACAATGCCGGCTCCTTGTCTTATGTACGTTCCCAGGAGCTCCCGCTTTGTCTCTCCGTCGATGAACGTTATTCTCTCCAGCATGGCCCAGATGATGATGCCCAGGGCAAATATGTCGGCCTTGGCGGTGTAGTGGCCCTCCCACACCTCTGGAGCCATGAAGAAGTCCGAGCCGCACGCCGACGACAACCAGAACTTGTTGATATTCACAGTTTTGTTCTTGTGTTCGCCGTCCTTCCCCTGGATGTTATTCCCTAAACCCGCACACACTTTGCTCAGGCCGAAGTCTGCCACCTTGAGGACGGGAGCTCCCCACTTCTCCGAGATGAGGATGTTGTCCGGCTTCAGGTCTCGGTGGACGATGTTGTTCTCGTGCAGGAAAGCTACGGCGCTGGTCAGCTGGAGCATGAAGCTGTTGTTGGTTTGTGGGTCCGGCTTCCGAGACAGGATGAACTGGTTCAGGTCTCCGCCTTCGCAAAACTCCATGACGAACCAGAGGTAACACGGCTCCTCCGGAGGACTGAGGACTCGCTCGCCTGCAACAGATCCACACGTCAGCGACAGGGAACCAACACTTGAAATGTTGAGAGAAAGACGTGCGCTGGAAGAACCGTACTAGTAATGTCACAGATGGCTCCATCCAGGCTGAAAACATCAGCATGAATATTTTATTCAATACTGAATGACAATTAGTGCATTTGTTTCAAGTCTTTGTTGAAACGTGAAACCAAAAGACAAGTCACTGCAAAAAAAGCAAACGTGTGACCTGTGGTTATTCATTCTCAAATACTTTGTCAGCTAAAGCTAGTTTTACTCCAAATGTTGAACCAACAGCGCTGGCTGATAAGGACAAATGGTACGCATCTACAGTCACATTCTGTCTACCAAAGTTCAGAGTTTATCAGCTGCTCATGCACATGACAAAGGCGTTTCATGCTAAGTTAGTATCGTCTTCTTTAGAGCAATAACCATTCAGATTGTGGATTTAATTCTGAGACATGAAATAGATCTATAGATATAATTATGTTCTGCTTTGAATATATATCAAAGCAGAGGAGAAACCGAAAATGTCGGAGACAGAACTGAGGAAATAGATCAGTTCACTGGGTTTCATCTTTTATTTTACACTCACGTCATCTGTTTCCTCTAAACAACCTTTGAGTTTTAGAAATACTTCAAAAACAATCAGATGCTGTTTGTTTCGAACCAAAGAATCCAGGTTGATTAATGATCCAATCACACCAGCATCACCAGAACAAAATCACTGCAGAGAAGAGAGGACACAGACCAGCTGGGTGAGAGGAATGTGTGTGTGTGTGTGTGTGTGAGAGAGAGAGAGAGAGGGGAGTGTGTGCAGACACTTTGTATACAAGCAGACTCCATTTTAGTGAGACAAATCTGCCCATCCCCCAGCCTGAGTCACCTAAACACTGAGGTGTCGGACGGGGATACACTCACACATAAACATACACACACTCTCTCTCTCTCTCTCAAACTGACCCTGAACAACTGTTTTGTCTAGAAAATTCTAGAACTTTCAACCACCAGACGTCAAATCGTCCGTATGTTGTCAAACGTTACGTCGCTCCTTCACTTCCTGCTTCGCCTCCAAACGAACGTTAACATCATCGTCACACAGCACACCGGCGTTTTTTTAACCGTGTTTCCCATAAAAAACACGGAAGTCCCCGGTGTTCCGGTTCAAATTTCGCCTCAAACCGACCTGAACGCCGCATTCTTTGGTTTCTACGCCGCGTTCAGTGACTCCGTTCGAAGGTGGGAGAAGTGAAAATCAAACCTTTAAGCGAAGTCTCCACCAGGCGCAGGTACTGTTTGGACAGCTTGTTCCCGTGGCTCATCTTCTGCGCCACCCCGTTCCGTTGGAGCACACACTCCTCCAGCTGAACCACGTTCTGGTGCCGCTTCTCCAGACTGGCCAGCGCCCAGAACTCCTGTAGGGCCAGTTCGATGTTCTCCGGCGCGTCGCACCGCAGCTTCTTCACGGCCACTTTGGCACCGGACCTCCGGGCGACCGCCTCGTACACGACCCCGTAGGTGCCTCGGCCCACCTCGCGGAGGAGGCTGTAGCGCGGGGCCATGACCATCCGCTCCAGGTTGCCGGGCTTCAGGATGCTGATGAACTCCTGCTCCTCCTTGTCATGGCGTCCTGCCGTGTTTCCCACGCTCAAACACCGTAGCACCGTCGACTCGTCCGCTCGCGCCTCCGTTTGCTTGCAGCGAGCTCGTGCGCTCCTTGTGCGTTTCTGCCAGTTATCAGCAGCCGTCGCGGCCATATTGGATCGTTCGCAACCAAACATCAGCAACCGGAACCTCTCCACATCTTGTCGCCAGCAGGACCATGTAGATTCAAAACACTCTTCCTCTTCTTCCTCGGACCTGTGACACGGCACAAAACTTGCTGCGCTGGGAGGAGGAAGAGGACTAGCAAAGACAGCTACACTGTGAATATCGCTTCCGCTGCAGGAACTTCAAAATAAAAGCTTTGTTGTATAAACCTTAACCACATATGCAGTCATCCATGTCAAGCAAATACCACGGAAATCTAAATAATAGTATAAATATAATAATAATATATAAAATCAGGTGTTTACCCTCAATTGTCCACTTCAACAAACCAAACGATGAATCTGTCAGAAAAGATCAGTTTCAGTTCACGCAACGACGTTTAAACAAAATCGTTTAGTCCGTGATGGCGTAGGTCAGTTTTTTAACCTACTTAGTTTAAACACATTTTAAATAGCGTAGTAACTAATTTAAGTGGTGTTGTGTGTTCTAAACCGTGAACTGGGATTCATACTTAGTGATGACATCATATCTTAGAGTTTAGTCCTTGATTGTGTATGTTAGCTGTTGTTTTACCTCCTTAAACCAGCATGTTGACACACATGTTAAATCATGTAATACATTAAGTCGTGTTGTGTGTTCTAAACCAGTTTGTCTTAGGAATCATACTTACTGGCGATATTTCCCATTTACTATTTTTAATAGTGTGACTAGTCAACATTTAACTGAATAAAATATTGCCTAC
This sequence comes from Aeoliscus strigatus, assembly GCA_901007665.1. Lineage (NCBI taxonomy): Eukaryota > Metazoa > Chordata > Actinopteri > Syngnathiformes > Centriscidae > Aeoliscus > Aeoliscus strigatus. The sequence continues at coordinate 3,706 of CAAKHB010000170.1, read as the reverse complement.
TATAGTGTATACCAATGTATTTATTACCTACTTAAACCAGCTTGTTTATACAAACTGTAAATAGTATAATAACTAATTTACAGGGTGGTGTGTGTTCCACACTGTTTGTCAACTGGTTGGTCTTAGGATTCGTACTTACTGATGACGCTATATTTTCCATTTAGCCATATTTTTAATACCGTTCCAACATTTTTATTAGAAATGGCGCACTGATACCCGAGGCTCCAAATATAAGATGGTAGATCATGAAGCAAATATAAAGCGCTTTCCCTTGAACCAAAGCTTGCTTTGAAGCTGAAAAGTCACCTGATTTATGACATTTTACGCAGTAACTGCTGCGTTCGTTGCCTGAGTGAATCACGTGATTGGTTCAAACCAGCTGATACTACTTTGCTAGCAAAGCAACATCCATTACACCAGCCTAATCAGTGCAAGATGAATGTGTATTAATAAACTTGGAGGAGTTGGTTTTTTTCTTTTTTCTTTTTTTTTTTAGCAAAAAAGGGGATCAACAAACACATTCAATGCAGTACAGGTTTAAATTGTTCTTACAGCCTTTTCAGAGTAGATGAATGTAGTGTTCAGTCTCCACAAGAAACGCAACAAAGTTTGGTTTCTTGTTAGACAATGTGCATTTATGACTGAAAACTGTAGCCAATAAGGTCAGGATACTTATATTAAAATAGTCTCATCATCTTTGTTGTTACTTCTGAAGAGCCATCTCTGGTAGTGCCAAAACCTGGGGACTCATTACTGTAATGACAGCAAAGTGTCTGTTCTTAGCGTTCCGAAACCAATCAATGTTTTCTCCTTCTCACCACATATTGGACTCTATTACAACTTTTTAAACTTTCCGTAGTTATATAACGCAAATTGTCACGTAATTCTTGTAGTCCGAAGTATGCTCACGCGAATGTATCACCAGTGACACCGTCGGAGTTCAAAGGACTGAAGAATGACCCTGTCTTTTAACTTCTTACCGAATGCGTTTCCGTGTCGTCTACTACAGGATGTGCAACTTGACACACGTAAACCGACGGGCTCGGCTGTACCATTTCAAAACAACAGGGGGAATCCCTGCGCATTCGACCAACTCTACCGACTTGAATAGATCGGTTGGAATGAACTGTAACCGTAAGCTTCGGTTTATCCGCGCAAACATTCAAAATTTTCTGTCATTAGCCGGAACATTGGGCTAACTTCACATTCGGTTCCGAGTTTGTTTCCGCAGAGAGCAGCTCAACTTACATGTTTAAAATATCCGCCTGCACTCGGATGTTAACGCAAAATGTCATGAGGACTTTTAAGTACTTTACCCGGACTTACCTGCTGTGGTGTGTTTGTGTTCGTACCCC
>CAAKHB010000169.1:3480-15008 GCA_901007665.1 Aeoliscus strigatus | reverse complement strand
CCAATCACTACTCTCTCTGCTCTGGGAATGCTCTCTATCACTCTATCTAGCTCATTCCAGAACTTTTCCTTTTCTTCTAACTCACAGCCCACCTGTGGGGCATAACCAATAACTACATTTACCACTACTCCTTCTATCTCTACCTTCACACACATCAACCTGTCTGACTCTCGTTTCACCTCCACCACCTGCCTATCATACTCTTCCTTAATAATCACCCCTACTCCATTCCTCTTCCCATCTAGACCATAGTAGAACAACTTGTAGCCTCCTCCAATGTTTCTTGCCTTGCTGCCCTTCCACCTAGTCTCCTGCACACACAAAATATCTACTCTTCTCCTCTCCATCATGTCAGCTAATTCTCTACCTTTCCCTGTCATTGAACCTACATTCAGAGTTCCTAACCTCAGACTGATCCTTCTAACCTTCCTCTTTTCCCTCTTTCCCTGCACCAATCGTCCTCCTCTTCTTCTTCGTCCTCTTCTTCTTTGACCAACAGTAGTCCAATTTCCAACAATACCCTGTAGGTGAACAGCACTGTTGCCGGTCGTTGTTGACCCGGGCCTCGACTGATCCGGTTTGGAAATCATTTTGATCACTCGCGGCCAAAGTTTTACGCCGGATGCCATTCCTGACGCAACCCTCCCCATTTATCCGGGCGTGGGACCGGCACCAGTCAACAATGGCTTCCGCAACTGCTCCCTAGTGGCTGGGATGCACAATGCACATATTAATGTATTCAAAGTCAAAGTCAATTTATTGTCAAATCCACTGTATATGTGTGATACACAGATGAAATGACAGTCGTCTCAACACATGGTGTAAACAACAGTGAACTAACTGTAATATAAATAGTGTAATAAATTAAGAACTAACTAGATAAATATACTAACTAAATTTAACTGTACCATTAAGTGGGAAAGAAAAAGTTAGCCAAGGTACAAGGTAGAAGAATACAGTGGAATGTGTGTTGAGAGTATGTGTCCATGGGGGTGTCAGGATGGACAGGACAGGTGACAGGATCTCAGACGCTACAGGGGAGTAGAGGAGGGGTGAGGTCTGTGGTAGGCAGGGGAGCGAGTGGGGGCAGAGCAGGGGGGGTGAGTCTGAGGTGAGACTGTCTGGTGGTAGAAACCATCCCTGAGCCTGGAGTCTCTTCCCCGTCAGCAGCAGACTGAAGAGGCTGTGGGATGGGTGGGGGGGTTCGCCTGCGATCCTGGTGGCTTTATGGGTGAGATGGTTGTGGTAAATGTCCACAAGGGGAGGGAGGGAGACACCAGGGACCATCAACCAGTCAGTAAGCATGTGAGGGATCTCATTTATTTCGAGTCGCACACCAAATCACAAACTGTGTAATGGACCGGCGGGGGCGTGGCCAGCCTGCGAGGCTTCGGACGGCACCGCAGCAGTCATCGTTACGCACCGACACACCTGCCTGGGTTAGTTACCCTGGACACAGAACGTCCCACTGTGAGTGCTGCCTCTTTAAATGATCTGGTTACAGTAACAAACCACAGAATAGGATTCTTTTGTTGTCATTACCCTCTTTGTGTCTTTCTGTCATGTAGAAAGGTTAAGAAACAAAGATGAAAAACTAAGAATGAAAACATAAGATATAATGCAAACTGGATATGTATAACATGTACTAAGTAACGAATTCTAGAATGTACTTGTTGAGTGCAGAAGTTGTGTCTCCTGTGTGACAGGTAGATAACCCGTCCTGCCTCTGGGGTCGGATCGTTGGGGGTCCTGGTGGCGACGCGGTGACCAGCGAGCAGTATGACCGTCTGTTCGCCCAGATGAACCTCTTCTACCATAACGTCACGCGCGACCACGGCGAGCTGCAGCCCGCCTCCCTGGAGGAGGGACAGGTGCTGTGTCTCCTGCAGCAGGTGAGGCGCCCTGGGCGTGTCTGACGTGTCCGTGTCCTGTCAGGTGTGCGTGGTGTACTGGTCGGTGAAGAAGGCCTGGTGTCGGGCCCTGGTGGAGGCGGTCGTCACGGACTCGTGCACGTGGCACGCTCGCTGCTTCCTGGTCGACCACGGACACCAGTTCATCTTCCCCTCAGACCAGTAAGACCAGAACCACACCAGTGAACGCGTCCACCTGGTGCTCCGCCACACACGATCACGCATGTGACTCGGACAGGAAGTCATTTTTCAAAATAAAGCAGCCTGATCGGTGCTGGGTTGCATCATAGACAACTGGACTTCTAGTTTACTTGAAGACGTTTCTCCACTCATCCAGAACCGTCTTCAGTTCTGAACTGACTAGTGGGGAGTCCTGGTGCTAGAACTAAGTTGGGTCGTTACCTCACACAAAGGAGTGTGGGTATCGGGTCCCCCTCCCTGGCTGTCAGTCATGTGAGGGTCATTAAGTCGTTGGCTTACCTGAAAGGGGTGTGAGTTTTGGGTCCCCCGCCGTTGTTGTCAGAGTCACCTGTAACACTTACACTGCAGTCTTAGGATCTCTCCCCAAGAGGATCAAAAAACAATCAAATACCTGCAGCTCAGTGACCTAACGACTTACAGGTGACAACAATGGAGGGGGACCCGAAACTCACTCTCTCTCTGAGTCTCCTCCTCTGGTCTGGAGGTTCTGTGCTTCTCGGAGAGCATGCAGAAGAGTTCCTCTCCAATGTTCCGTGTTCTGTGAATGTTCTCTGAACGTGTTTGTCGTCTCTGTCTGATGAGGATCCGAGCCGCTGAGCAGAACTTCCTCCAGCTGCCGTTCTGGGTGAGGAGGTTCCACCTGGCGGGAATCAAACCAACAACCCTGCGAGTGTGTTTGTTTGAGGAGAAGGCGGAGCTGATGTAAGGAGCCTTTCTTAAACCGCTGCTTGTTGGTGCTGAAGCTCTGACGTGTGTCCTCCTGCAGCCCGTCCAGTCAGTGGGACAGCTCCGCCACGCTCTACCTGCACAACCTGCTGCACGGTGTGTACGTGTACGTGTGTACGTGTGTGGACAGACTGACATAAAATCACTTGCTCCTTCACAGCCTCGGCTCACACGGAGGCCGTGTTGCTGGAGTCTGAGTCCGATTCCACCTCCATGGAGCTTTACCTGACCATCGAGGACGTCAAGGTGACACACACACACACGTGATGGTTGTTGTAGTTCAGTCATGTTGGGTGCATGCTGACGTCAGTACACGTTTCCTCAGGAACCCTCCTGGTAGGTTTGTTTGAGTGTTTCCTCTCATAACAGCCCATCCTGTGTAGGGATGTTGGATTCGTTGTATTTACGATGATCTGATCCTAAATCACAGTAGCTCACATACTCGTTGACAGAGAGCGTCTGAGCTGCAGCGTCTCTCTCCAGCATGAACTCTGTCAAGTCAGTTCTAAAATCCAAGGTAAATCATTGACCTCTGTCTGTCCCCGACACGAATAAGGACTGATCAGGTGGAGGGGAAGATGCTCTGGTCCAGTCCGTCGGTCTATTCGTAACATTTTGATTTTCAGGGTTTGCAGAGTGTTTGACGTTGCAAAGAATTGTAAAGAATTTACGTTGTAAAGAAACGTAGTATCTGCTGCTGACTCGGAAGAGCCCAGCGACTCTGTTTGACACGTCACAATGAGGCGTTTTCTGGATGTGATGGCTGCAGACGGACTGTGACTGTTCCTCAGATCTGTGCCAACGACGACCTGGTGGCCAAGAAGTTTGCGTATTATAGCACAGGTTGGTGTGACCACAGCGCTCTGGACACGCTGGACCGCGTCCCCGTCATGCTGTCCTCCCACCTGTTGACCCTGTCCTCCTGCAGAGCTGCAAACAAGACACCCGGTAGACGCTCACATGCTGTCACACGGTCACATAACGATGATCGGCATTCCGGCCTGCAGAACGTTCTCTTGTGCTCTGACCAGCAGTGATATCACCGGGCGTGAGGAGAGTTGGTGCAGCTGATTGGCTGCCAGCTTCCTCTGCACCTCAGGTCAGCAGCCCGCACTCGCTGTGTCCCGCAGCAAACATCCCCACGCCTTGACCTCTGACCTCTCTGCTCCCGCAGCATCCACAGCCGGAGGGAGGCGGCGGATCAGAGGTCACAGGACAACAGACTCCGCCCAGCCGCTGCAGCGAGGACTCCAATGCGGCTGCGGACAGGTGACAGCCGTCTTCCGACTCGTGTTGCAGCGACAATCTGTCGTCTAAGCGTCATGTCGTTTCAGTGACTCATCGGTTGACGGCAGCTCGTCTCTGGCTGCGGCTCTGACCTCTGACCTCAGCCTGCTCAGGTGCACTCACACACACACACACACACACACACACACTGACCACCTGATTGGCTGATGTGCTCACACATGTCTCACAGGTTCCTGAAGTTCATGAATCCTGGCGGCAGCCATCAGCAGGGGGCGCCCAGCGTGAGTTGGCCGCCGGAGGTGATTGATCAGTCGGTGAAAGAAAAGGAGGGAATCCTGCTGCTGCTTCATTACCATGGTTACCAGCAGCATAAGACAGTGTAGAATGTCTCCTCACGTTTATCTGACGACTCACGTCACGCTGCCATCCATCAGTTAGCTCAGAGAGCAGGTTCCTCCTCGCTCACTGACACAGAAATGGCGATGAAGATGGTTACATATCACGGCAGAGTGAGACACAAGGACACGGCGGACGTCTCTTTGTGTCTTTCAGGAGCAGCATCCTGAGGAGCAGCAGCCTGAAGAGCAGCAGCCTGAGGAGTCCAGGTAGTGGAGGACGCCCCCCCCCCCTCCCGTGGAGTCCAGTTCTTTGTGGTCACCAGGGGTTTGTTCTTCTCCAGCAGCAGCAGGGGGGCGGGGCGTGACGCTGGTGCGATGGAGGAGAAGCGGGCGTGTCGTGAGTGAGTGTGGGCCTCAGCACACGTTCTCCTCAGGTGTGCAGCTGTTGTGACTCGTGTCCTTCAGGCTGTTGGAGTGGTTGAAGCCAGAGCCGCTGACTTCTGACCCGGACGCAGCAGACCAGCTGGTCTGGCCCAGACCGGAGGACGACAGCTGCCCCCCACAGGTGGCCCCCGGTGCTCCCAGGACACCGGCTGTGCTCGTGCACGCTGCTGTCCCTCTGCAGCCGTGCACGGGTCTGGATGACGCTCCCGTCACCAGTCAGCTCCGCTGGGTAAACATGACCTCTGACCTTTCCACTACTCCTATAGAATGAATAACAGTAGAGGTAAGATGAGACAAAGGGATTTGATATGTTCATGGCAGAATGTTTGTTTGGGCTGTGGAAATAGTGTTGTCATAGAAACATCATTGTTTGATTTCTCTCTAATGATCATGTGATCAATCTGTCAGAATGGGTTTCCTGTTTACTTCCTCTTTGTTTATTGTTGATGTGTGTGTGTGTGTGTGTGTGTGTCTTGGAGTGTGTCAGTTTATGTATTTGTGTGTGTGTGTGTGTGTATCTGTGTGTGTGTGTAGTCTTCCTGTATATCTGAATATTTGTGCACATGAACAGTCTGACCCTCAGCCCAGACACACACTCTCTTTCTCTCTCCTTCTCTCTGGCTGCTGCTCCTCCTCCAGGTGCTCCAGAAGAAGTCGTACTCTCTGTCTGCGGCCGATCTCCACAGCTGGCCCGCCGTGGCTCGCGGCTGCAGCACCGTGGTGGTGTCGCACCAGGCTGAACAGCCACTGAGTTACCTGCCGCCGCTGATCACGCACATCCTGCTCAACTCCGTGTTCACCTGCCTCACCTCCAGCACCGGGGTGAGCACACCTGTCCCCACAGCTGCACCTCACAAAGGGTGTTTTCTTTTAATTCAAACAGTGAATCCTTCAGGTCTCCGGTCATGAATAAGGCACACAGCTCATGAAAATCAAGAATCCTGTGTCTCAGATTTGGTTTCAACCTGCAAAATGGTCAAAACTGACACAAAATATTGTAATATTTATACAGAGCTGTGTCCCTCCGTGTGTGTCGACATTAAAACGGAAACATTCTGACAAACGACTGAAGATCTCCTTGATAATCTGTGACGTCATCGCTCCACCTCTCCTTAGCTTCATGCTAACTGGCTAACAACAGCGTTGAATGTGATGTGTCTGTTGGGCTCCTGGTTCTTCTTCTTCCTGTGTTTGTCTTCTTCTCTTTGATGGTGTATTTCTGTGTCAGCGTTCCAGCATTAAAAAAAACACATTTACTTTCAGTTCTTGAAGATGTTGAATAGACGTGTGTGTGTGTGTGTGTGTGTGTGTGTGTTGGCGTGCAGCCCATCGCTGTGCTGCTGTGTCCCAGCTGGGAGAAGGTCCAGCTGGTGTTGGACCTGCTGGAGGAGTCCAAGGTGTCCCATGTCCTCCACCCGTTGGTGGTGCTGCTGGGTGCTGGTAGGGACGAGGCCAGAGACGTCAGGATCCCCCAGAACTGTGAGTCACACCGACACACACTTCAGCTCCGCATGTTTTTCTTTTACATCACAACTCCTCGATGTGAGTGGGGTCGTCATACCGACGGCTGCACCACAACACTGTTTTCAGAGTCAGACTCGCTCGTTGTGTTTGACTATCACTGAACGTTCTGAACGTCTGTTCCGTTGACCAACCACTGAGTCATTTCTGTCATGAGACGGAAGGAAAAACAGTTGATGGAGGAGTGAGTGAAAATGATGGTGATCTTGCTGTCGTTGCTGCGGTAACAAGATCTGCTCACTGTCAGTTGCTGTTGCTGGAAGGTAACAGAGAAAAACACTGAGAACCAGAAAAAAACAGACAAAAGCAGAAAGAAGAAACCCTCAGGATGCCGTAGGACGACGTCGGTAGACGGACACGGAGCGTGAACCCAGCGTGTCCTTCCGTGTGTCCAGGTCTCGTAGTAGTGACCACCCCCTTCAGCCTGGTGCGTCTCCTGTCTTTCCACTGCTTCCTGTTCCTGCGTCTCTACCACCTGGTTCTAGACGAGGCCGATCAGCTGTTTGCTCGGGCCACTGAACAGGTGAGCGCGTCGTCGTTGACTCGTTCCTCCCCGTCCAGCGACCGTCTCTCTGACCGTGGACGTCCTCCTTCCAGATGGCGACCATCCTGAAGCATTTCCAGAAGGACACCTGCGGCGAGGAGAAGACGTCCCGTCCACAGCAGTTCGTTGCCGTGGCGAAGCGATGGAGCGGTCACATGGAGGGTTTGTTGACCAAACACATGCTGCACCCATGTGTCGTCATGGCAGCGCCTGAGGAAGCTGCACTGTACGGGAACGTGCAGCAGGTCTGTGTCACGGAGCACGGCCCACCCTGCTGGTGCAGGACCATGTTGACCCGTGTCTCTGCTGTGTTCCTCTGCTCAGAGCGTCCTCATGACTCTGGAGAGCACCAAGACTTCCGCACTGCTGGGTGCGTTGGATTTAAACCCCGCCGTCGGCCAGAAGACTCTGATCGTAGCCAACTCCGCCGAGGACGTTGAAGACGTGTTCAAGGTCGGTTTCACATCCTAGGCAGAGGAGGTCAGAGGTCGGAGGCCTTGTCCAGTCCAGACCAAAGATCCCAGATCAACAACCTGGAATGTTCAGAACAGAACAACAAACCCACTAGAGAACTCAGCTCTTCTGACCCTTGAATTTCCATCAACACGACCTCTGGAGTTTCTCGTTGTGGTTGTGTTAGCATAGCATGTAGTCAAGCTAATGTAGGGAACACACAATTTTCCATCGTCCTCTGGAACTGCTGCTGGAGGTTCTGTGGCTCCTGGAACCTCTGGTCTGGACTTGTGACAGGTGAGAATCCAGAAGACGACGTGTCGTTTTGCGTGTCGTTGGTTGTCAGGCTGTGAACAACACGTCGGCACTGTGTCTGAGGACCCACAAAGGGTTAACGCACCAGTTTGACTCGGTGGTCCAGCAATGGGGGAAGGTCCTGGGCGCCGGCTCTCATGTGATCCTCAGTACGTATGCAGTACGTCCTGGGCAGTGTGGGGGTTCTGCTCACGTGTCTGCATCTCAGTTTGACCTTTGACCTCCAGTCACTACTGGCGAGTGTCTCGGGAGTCTCGGGATCCGCGATGCAACATGCGTCGTCCACTTCGGCTTCCCCAGTTCGCCGCAGCGCTTTGGCAGCCGACTCTTCTGCATGGTGGAGAACTTCAGGAACCTCTCAGGCCGAGTGAGACTCTGGAGAACATCTTGACTTCCTGTCTGCATCGACGCAGCCGAACGTCCGTCCGTCTGCACTTCCTGTCAGGTCTCCCTCCAGGGCCAAACGGAGCCTCTGCCTCGCGCCATCAGGTCGCTGCTGCTGCTCTCAGAGAGAGACTCTCGACATGTCACCGGCCTTCTGCACTACCTTCGACGGACGGACGCCCCGCTGCCTCCGGAGCTGCTGAGCTTTGCCGAGGGTGTCAACGCCGCCCGCGAGGACCAGAAGGTCAACCGGCCACTGTGCAGCTACCTGAAGACCCTCGGGGGCTGCAGGTGAGAGAAGACGTATCCCTTGTGACGGGCACCATCTGATGGCTAATAGTGTGTGTGTGTGTGTGTGTTCCTGCAGCGACAGCAGTGTGTGTCCTGACCGTCACACGTTCATCTCCTGGTTGGACCGGTCCCACCTGCCGACGTCAGGGGTCATCGAGGTGACAGCGTCTACGATGACCTTTATCTGCTGGGATCCATCCTTCCTGCAGCTGCTGACGTTAGCTAGCATCAGCTGGAATTACCTGCCATTACCTAGCATTAGCAAATGCAGTAAGGTAGCATCAGCTGGCGTAAGCTAGCACTAGTTGGCATTAGCTAGTGACTGGTGGTGTCAGCTAGCATCAGCCCATGTCAGCTTCATGGTGTCATCTCTCTGGGAGTGGAAGGAAGGAGAGAATCACATGTGCGCTGCCAAATAGTGCGTGGGGCCTTGGTCATAAAACATATTTATCTGACAGTGATACAGTACTCAATGACATCACTTCCTGTCGGCCTCATATGTTGTCACAGGTGGTTCCGCTCTACATCAAGACCGCGTCAGTGTTCTTCGGGCGGATTGTCCGCCAGGGGGACGACGCCTTCCAGAGCATGGCCAATGAAATGGCAGCGTTCTACGCGGACAGGAAGCCGGCGGTCGCAGAGCTGCAGGAGGGAGGTTTATACGCCGTGCAGGAGGACGACATCTTCCACAGGTCTGACGTCCACTGGCTGACATGTGTCCAGCCGTCCGTCTCTGACGCTCACGTCCGCTGCAGGGTGAAGGTCCTGTCCGTCCACCGGCGAAAGGACCGCCTCTTCTTAAGCGTACTCGTTCGATTCATCGACGTGGGCAAAGACGAGGAGGTCAAAGGTCATCAGCTCCTCCAGCTGCCAGAGAACTTCCACACGCTGCCCGAGCAGGCACTGGAGATGATCATCTGCCGGGTGAAACCGGCCGACGCCGAGACCAACTGGCACCCCAAGGTCTCACACACACACATACAGCATGCACATGCACAAAGACACACACAGACAAAACTACAAACTTGTATTATTCTGTCACCGTCCGCTCTCTCTGTCCTCTGTGTCTTCTCTGTGTTTTCTCTCTGTCCTCTGTGTCTTCTCTCTGTTCTCTGTGTCTTCTCTCCTTTGTCCTCTGTGTCTTCTCTCTGTTCTATGTGTCTTCTCTCTGTTCTCTGTGTCTTCTCTCCTCTGTGTCTTCTGTCCTCTGTGTCTTCTCTCTGTTCTCTGTGTCTTCTCTCCTCTGTCCTCTGTGTCTTCTCTCTGTTCTCTGTGTCTTCTCTCCTCTGTCTTCTGTCCTCTGTGTCTTCTCTCTGTTCTCTGTGTCTTCTCTCTGTTCTCTGTGTCTTCTCTCCTCTGTCCTCTGTGTCTTCTCTCTGTTCTCTGTGTCTTCTCTCCTCTGTGTCTTCTGTCCTCTGTGTCTTCTCTCTGTTCTCTGTGTCTTCTCTCCTCTGTCCTCTGTGTCTTCTCTCTGTTCTATGTGTCTTCTCTCCTCTGTCCTCTGTGTCTTCTCTCCTCTGTCCTCTGTGTCTTCTGTCTTCTGTCCTCCCTGCAGGTGACCAGAACCATCAGTCAGAAGATCCGTGGTCTTCAGCACCGGGCCAGAGTTGTCCTCAGCATGGGGAACACGATGTTTGTTGATGCCATGGTTTGTGTCTACTCGTCTTCCTGCTGGTCCTCTGTGACCTCTGACTAACCTTTGACACTCACCTGAGTGTGTGTGTGTGTGTGTGTGTGTGTGTGTGTGAAGGTTCGAGTGACAAAGATTCCGGGGATGAAGACGGTGATCAACGAGCACAGTGTTCACTCGCTGATCCTCAGCTCAGGGATGGGGGAATCAAATCCGTGGCATGTGGACAAGCTGAGGGCACTGTGCCAAGACGCTGCAGGTGGTGCCACCAGGGGGGTCAGGTACGGAAACACAGGTTCACCTGCACAGGTGCTGACAATGTGTGAATGACGCGCTGTCGGTTGAAGGTCGGAGGAAGGACAGGACCTCACAAACACAGAGGAAGGTTCCAGAACCTCAGAGAAGATCAACGCTCCCCAGTCCTCAGCCCCACTGGACCTCCAGCTGACCTCAGGTCCTGACTGCTCATGAAGTCCAGTCCAGAGATTCCATGAGCAAGAGAACGTTCCAGCAGCAGAGTCAGTGGTCTGAAGGTTCTAGAAGTTCCAGAGGATTCTACCTGTTCACTGTGATGATGGTTCAGACTAAGGTTCTGACCAATCAGCTGGTGACGGGTCCCCACGGGGGGCGTGTCTGTATCTGTGTCACGTATCCAGCTACATGCTAACAGACATGCTAACTGTTGGATGCTGATGAAACCGTGTTTTCACAACATTAGCTTGAAATGCTATGCTACATGCTATGCTAGGAGAAGACAAACTCCAGAGTTCATGTTGTGTCGTATGGAGTTCTCTGGTGGGTTGGTGGTTTACTTGAAGTGCCAATGAGCATCTCAGCTCGGAGCCTCAGTGAACTGGACTGTTGCTGGAAGGTTCTGCTGCAGGTGGATGAACGTGTGAGGTTGTTGGTCTGGAACCTTTGGCCTGGACGTCGAATCATTCTGTCATTGCTGGAACTCGGTGTCCAAACACAACTCTGGTGTGTGTGTGTGTGTGTGTGTTTTCAGGTGCTGGCGGCCGTCAGCCTCTCTCCAGCGCGGCGTCCACACGCGTATGGTGTGTCTGTTCTCCTCAGATGTGGTTGGGCGGGTGTGGGGCCAAAGCAGCGCTCTAACCTTTGACCTTCCCGTCAGCCTCCATCCTCAGATCCGCTGGCGGCAGACGGACGATGCACTGACGCTCACGGTGAAGCTAAAGAACCCGACAAGTCAGTGCTGGCGCTTCTACCCGGGCCAAGTCGTGTTCAGGTGTGTGGGGACCGGACAGTGCTGACACGTTAGAATGTTCTGTCGTCATGGAGACTGATGAGATGCTCTTGAAAAGAAATGTAACCAGGATGACAGGAGATGAAAACATGAATACAAAACTGAGCTGGTGAAGATGATTCTTAAACCACACACACACACAGCGTGTGTAACGTGTATTGTTAATGATGACGTATGTGTGTGTGTGTGTGTGTAGTGTAGCAGTGTGTGTGCGGCAGTGTGCAGTGTCTCGTCTGTGACGTTTCACAGCTGAGCTGCA
>CAAKHB010000168.1:3320-24202 GCA_901007665.1 Aeoliscus strigatus | reverse complement strand
TATTCCTTCACCTGAAAATCAGTTTATTTTCTGTTCACCATGGTCGACTATTACCATTAAAAAAAAAAAAACAGATCAAGAAAAAGTAAACGAGGACTCAAGTTGTTGGGTGTTTCTGACTCGACTATAGATTCATACATTTTATGTAACCTGGTCTGTGTGTGTGTTTGTGGACTGTGGGAGGAAGCCGGAGTACCCAGAGAAAACTCTACCATATCCACGACTCTCTTGCTGTGAAGCACTAACGACTAGTGAACATTTTTAAAATGTGAATCCTGGACATGCCGGGGTGGTGGGGGGAGACGTCCAGACACTTACCGCCGAGTACAGGGAGGACGTGCTGGAGACCAGAGACAACGACGAGCCGTGAACTGGAAGTGCACAGAGGCATGAGACGTTATGAAAGGACAAATGTTTCTTTGTCACGCCACGTCCTGATCAAACACTGAAATGATGCGGAGCAGCTCGGAGAAAAGGAGACTGAAAATATGACTGGGACGTCAGCAGTCAGGGTCGAATACAACACACACACGTCATTCAGTGGCTGGTGGAGTCTGTGTTGGTGTCCCACCTTCATCAGTACTGTCCCTGAAGGAGCCAGAGCGGCTGATGGCGCGCGTCCGGTCCTCCAGGGAGGTTGCGCTGCCCCCTAGCGGGTGACCCTCTCCGTACAGGTCGAAGGAGTCCTGGGCGGGGATGCTGTTGGAGCGGCTCATGCTGCTGCTGCCCCCTGGTGGCAGGTTGTACTGGCTGAGGTTGGTGGGACTCACTGAGACGACAACAGACAACGGGCCTTAACGCCAGCGCGCTAACAGCCTGCACTTCACATCCAAGTTGCTGCCATTACGGTAATGACTCACCAGCTTCTGGCAACAGAGCCAATGTGATTACCGTAATGACAGCAACTTGGCTCTTGACAACATTCAGGAACCGATGGACGTTCTCTCCTTCTTTACACCAGGTAGAGGACCCGACTGACACTTCGCAGCTTTCAGTCACCGTTGGATACCAATAGTCGTGTAATTACGGTACTCCAAATTATGCTAGCGTGAATGTAGTCCTAGTGATACCATCGGTGTTAAAAGCGTTAGAGTATTCCATGTATTTCTTAATGGGTTGAGATACAATAAGTTCAGACGTACACAGGTTGGAGTAGTGGTATTTGCTGGCGTTAGTGCAGGACGCTCCTGGGGGAGACATCGGGGACTGGCTGCCGGTGTCCTGAAGCCCCCCCGTCGAGTGGGACCTCAACCACTCCTTCCCCTCCTCGTGGGACGTCTGCCGGGAGGACGGCGGGTACCTGAAACGCACCGGCACCCCGTCAACAGACAGCTTCAGTCAGGAGGAGAGAACGTGCTTTGGTGGTCAAACGAATGCATTGGGACGTGTGTGTGAGGGGATAACATGCATCTGCACACACACACACAGTCAAACTCAAGCTGCCAGACACACATCGCTTCTCTTCCCAGCTGCAGTGGATCGGCAGCAAAAGGCTTCCTTATCGCGTGCGTGACAATCGGCCATATTTAATCCTCTGAGGGTGGTAATTGAGTTTGCATTCATCCCTTTTCAGCGCCGTCTTCCTTCCAACGCCTCCATTACTACGCTTGTCACATCTGACCTCGCTGCGGTTCCCTATGACTGGACAAGCATGCAGAGTCTTAAATTCATCCGTCACTGAAGTAAAAAAAAAAAAAAAAAGTTGGAAAACAACAGCGGCAGTTTTATTTAGAGAGGAAACTGATGCTGCTGCTTCAGTATCTGTGGTCGACGACTGACACACTCTGGTAAATCTGGAACAATTAGAACAATCGTGGAAAATGACAGTAGGTCTTGCTGAGAATGTTTCCACTTTAATTCGAGAATTGAAGCTGGCAGCTCTATCTAAAAACATGACAATATGTTGTGTCAGGTTTGAGTAAACCAATAATTATGCAGTTTAAATATCATAAATCTCAGTACTGAGATACTTTGGGGTTTTCATAAGCAGTGTGCCGGAGTTATCAACACTGGAAGAAAAAAAAGAATTTGATGAGTGTTGATGAATATTAGAATACGTATATAAACTCATGTATTTCTATTCTAACATGTTTTTACAGTTGGAACTAAATTATTCATGATTCTGTGTTTTGAGATGCAGCTCCATGTTTCAGTCTGAATCTTTAATCGCGGGTGAAACAGTTGGAATTTGTCCATATCGTCCATTTAACTCCTCCTTCAGTGACAGG
The DNA here is from genome assembly GCA_901007665.1 of Aeoliscus strigatus. NCBI lineage: Eukaryota > Metazoa > Chordata > Actinopteri > Syngnathiformes > Centriscidae > Aeoliscus > Aeoliscus strigatus. Next base: position 21,974 of record CAAKHB010000168.1, on the reverse strand, counting down.
TCTGTCTGATACCTGCGTCTGGTAGGTCCTCTGAAGGTCACTGACCCCCGTGAGCGTGGATGTGTATGAAAAAGCAGATGTAGTACTATTATTACATTGAACAACGCACAGTTGAACCTCATGGAACGGATCTGTGACGAGACAGACGTGTCTGAACGTGAGCGAGAACATCGCTGGAGTACAGTAGCAGCTCGGTTAATCTAAAAACAAATAAAAAACCCACAGAGGAGCGATTTATCTCGGCATATTTACTGTGACACGGTAATGAGGCCCGGCGCTGTGAGTTGTGGCAGGTTGCACTACAAATGGATGAAAGCGTGCGAGCAGTGCAGAAACTGTGTCAGTCCAACGGCAGAAACCCAGTTTCAACAGCAAAGAGAGCTGCTGCAGATGCTGTTGTCGTTTGTTGCCTCCGCCAAGGAGCTTCTGTTCGGGTTTAGATTACGTTTACTTGTTTTGAATTTGGTTCCTGATGATCCTGATTTAAATAAGGTCTGAGGAGACAACGTCCTCATCCAACAAAAAAAAGTTACCTGATCAACTTCAACGACCTGTTCTAGATTTGTTAAAAAAAAAAAATTGTTCAAAGTGGTGAGCGAGCAGCTGAGGCTCAATCCAAGAACTGAACATGCCAAACATTTTGATAAAACATGACGGTATGATGGGCGGGAACAAAACACATTCAGAACTGGTCTTTCCAGCATTTCTCTCGCTTGATTGCTCTGATCTGCAGTGAGCAGCACTGATTGGCCAGCGTCATGTCAGTGGCACGCCATGCAACACATGCAGTCGTGTACAGTAGTTCTCATCAACGTGAATGACGTCGAACTGGCTGCAGGCGTGTTGTACCTCAGTCTCTTTTTGGGAAGCGTGTTTCTGTCAAGAGGCATGCTGTTAAGACACAGAGGATGAGTGAATTAGATGATCACCAGAGAACATCTGTTGGTTTGTTTGTTTGTTTTCTGGCACAGGACAAAACATGTTCTTTCATGTTCTTTAAACACACACACACACACACACTCAAACATTGAAGACGAATGAGTCACGACACAACAGACACACAGCAACAAGTGGCATTTGACCGATTGTTTCATTTTTGAAGACGTACAGCTACGCTAAGAACAGATAAACTGCTTTCTGCGTGCACACTGGGGACAGAACAAGGGACACAGCCCCATCAATGAGCGTCCGAAGGGATCTCTAAGACGAACACTAGCTGCTGTTTGCTTAAAAAACAAGCACCTGAAAACTCGGCTATACAAGTTAACTCTGACAGAACTAACATTTGAAATAAAAGACAAAACCTGTTTGGACTTGAACCATTCTAGATAACTGAATAAAAGAACAGGCTGTCGGTCATCCAGCTGTTATCAGGGCATGACAAACTGTTTACAACTATCTAATAAAGAATGTCGTTTTTGTGACGATTAAGTTCCCATCTCTTTCTAAATGGAGTGACAGCAAGGTGCTTAGAGCTCATCTGTGTTCTCAAATGAAACAATGAATACGATTGCTCCCAATCGTATTCCCTCTTACTCACCCCTCAGACAGGGTGGACTTGACACTGCCGGTTCGTGTAACCTTGGGGCCGTGGTGGCCCAGCGGCAGATCAATGGACTCAGAGCTGGTGTGCAGACTGGTCATGCTCTGGCAGCTCAGAGTGTCCTTGCTGCCAGCTGACGAGCTACAGGCCGGCCAGGGCCGAGCGTTGGAAGGCAGGGAGAGGCCCGAGGCCGGGCTGGAGGCCGGGGAGTCAGTGCACAGGTCGGGGGTTTTACCGTACAGCGGGCTGCTGCCGCCACTCAGCCCGCCAGCGCTGCCCAGACTACCAGTGCCAGAGGAGGGTGAATCCAGACTGGCCTGCCTCGCCAGGGTGCCGTGGGGGCTGCCCAGTATTGAGGGGCACTTGCCAGAGTCAGGCGTGCCCGGAGAGCTGGCCTTGCTGCTGGCTTTGGTGCCAAACAATCTGGGGGGGTAGAGAGGTGGGCGCAGTCATTCAGAAGTGCTCAAAAAGGTGAGAGCTGAATCAGCAGGAGTACTTTGGTGGTTATCTGACAGGCATGCTGCACATGAAGTCCAGTCCACACCGAAGATTACAACGTGCAACCACGTGCATACACGAAAACATTCCAGTTCACTCGGGGGCGCCGAGCTGTGGACGCTCTTCGCAACATCACGTAAACTACTGTCGTTTCCACAGCAACGGGTGCGGTGTGACGTGCCGTGAAGCAGAACAGCACAACAAACCCCGCAAAGAAGTTCCTGTGTGAGTATTTCTGGTGTTTCTCTTTGCCGTTTTGCTAGCATAGCATCTAGCTACGGTGTTTCTCTTTGTGGTTTTGATAGCACAGCATTTAACAATTGTGTTTCACTTTGCTTTTGTTGCATAGCATTTCAAGCTAATGTTGCGAGGACACGTTTGTGCCTGAAAAGGATTCATCAGCGCGTCGTTCTGTCCTCTGTTCAAAAGTTAGCATGTTTGCTAGCATGTTTGTAGCTTCTAGAGCCGACCAGCAACAAGGAGCAACGGGACGGTTCTAACGGCTACAAGTGTGTCTGCTATCGTTCCGTTGGATCTTTGGTCTGGACTGGACTTCACTTGTGAAGAAAATGGGTTCTGGTTAAAAGTTCACGGAAACATCCAGAGAAATTCCGAGCACACGTCTCCAAACTCATTTCCGCTGTGACACTGACACTTCCCAGCCTGAGACTTTTCGACAACCTGATCTGTTCTTTGACGTGCTCGCGCAGCCCGTCGCTGTCATCGCGATCACACAACATCACACAGAAGGTGACGCTCCCTTCAGGGAGAAAAACAGAAACAAGCGTACACACATGCAGATGAAACGTGGCGGCGTCGACTCAGCTAACGACGGGCGCGGCGACAAACTCCTGACGAACCTTTGAATATCACAAGATGGTTGTCTGACATTACCAGTCGTTCTTGACATCTATCTGTCGTCCATGACGTTGTTTTTTTGAACCTGAACTACCCGTTTGGTTGGCTGTACATGACGTCACTGCCCCCTGACGGACTGAAGGTCAACATGGTGAAATGTTTGATTCATGTGGAGACACATGCGTGGTGAGCGACAAAGACAGGACGACAAGCAGGAGCCATGTGTCAGCGTGTCTGACCTGCGGAAGGTCGGAGAAGCGATATCGGGGTACTTGGAGCCCGGCTGCCTGAGGCCCGACTGGCCCCCTGAACTGGAGGTGGGGCTGGACTTGGGAGATGTGGACAGTCCTGCTCCTGGGTCCTGGTCTGAACCCGTCCCCTTCTCCTTGTCGGTCTGGTTGATGTTGATGGGACTGGAGCGATCGGAACCTTTCCCCGCGTCCCTGCGCTTGACCCCAGCAGGAGTCGCTGCTGCGCCTCCGCTGACCGACTTGCCGCTGACATTGGAGTCGATACTGCTGGAGCTGGAGCGGTGCCCGCTGCGCCCTGCCGCCGCCCCGCTGGAGGATTTGGCCGGTCTGGGCAGAGAGCGGTACTGCAGAGGCACTTTGGAGCCTCCGCAGCCCAGCAGGATGGCATCATCCTGGGGCTGGGAGCCGTCCAGGCTGGTCTTCCGCACACCGCCGATGCCTGCGCCTTTACCGAGGCCGGCCGAGGATTTGGGCGCTTTCCCCAGGGTGGCGGAGCCGCTGGCGAGCGTCGCCCCGCTGCTGGTGATTAAGGTGCCCGTGGGACCGGGGATCTTCTTGTATCCAAAAGAACCGGTGGCGGGTGGGCGTGCGATGCCTGAGGGAGGCTTCTTTCCTTCGTCTCCACTACTCTTTCCTGCGTCTGAGGGTGAGCGCTGGATGCCAGCTGAACTCTTGGAAGGCGCCTTGCCCTTCTCCGAAGCCTTCGCATCATCAGTTTTTCCTGTCAATTTGCATAAAAATTTATCAGCACAAATACAACTCAGCAGATTCTCGGCCAGGAACTTTAAAAAAACAAAAATTATATATATGAATATATATATATATATATATATATATATATATATATATATATATATATATATATATATATATATATATATATATATATATATATATATATATATATCACCTTTCATGTCACAAAAACAGAAAATGCAAAATGTGCTGCACTAGAACCCAATGACGGAACCAACCAGAAAATATCAGCAAAAATGTATTTCTAAATAATCTATCTATCTCTCTATTTCTCTATTTCTCGGGCAGGTGCATTGGAAAGTGACATTTCAGTCAAAAGTAACTGAAGAAAAGTTTTTTTTTTCCCACACATTGGCCAACTTCCAGAATAAAGAGTTGATTTTGTCCTTTTTCAAAAACAAAAACAGTTCAAGAAATTATTTTGTCTGATTCGTCTTTTTCTACAATATCTGCTGTGATGCAATCCATTTTAAAAGAGTCTTTTCATGGAATTGTTGCAGACGTTTACTGTGATCAAACTTACAAACCTTAAAACATGCAGCTAATATGATTTGAAGTTGAAGATACTATAGCATTGATATTGTATGCTCTGACACGGGTTGAGGTTCCTACCTGGGGTTTTCAGGCTGGCAGAGCTGCTCTTGGTCCTGGGTGGGGTGATGCCCACCTGGGCCGTCATACCCCTTCTCAGGGAGCCTGTCTGGCTCATCTGGGCCAGCGTCGTGGCTTTCTGCCCGCCGTCCTCGTACTGGCTTTGGGCTTGGGAGGCAGACGAGGACGACGCCGGCTTCCAGCGGGAGGGGGAGCTGCTGGGGTCCATGCTCGTGTCCAGCTCTTCCTCAACCTTCTTCAGGTCTTCGGCTCCGGCCCAGCTGCTGCTCACCTCCTGCTCGGCATGCTTAGGCTTGCTTCCTCTCTGGGACTGAGGTCAATTAAAAGTGAGTTAGAATATGGGTGGAATGTTCTACACACAAGACGCACACACACGTAGCGGTTCCACATTTGACCAGAATACGTGAATCCTTCAAGTGAATCCTGTTGGTAACACAAGTGTTATTTAACCACTTACAGCCAGCAGAGTGTGTGTGTGTGTGTGTGTGTGCTATATTTGGACTGACCAGATCTCCTCTTTTGGGATACATGCACACAAGCTAGCATGCGCACGCACGCACGCACACGCACGCACACACACACACACACACACTTGCACATAGGCTAACACGCACGCGTCGACAGATGGCCGGTCTCCGTAGCAACCAGTGTCTCCTCAGAGTGAGTCTGCCTGCAGCTCACTCCCTCAGCTCTGTTCGCGTCCTGTTACTCAGCATTTCCAGGGGGGAATTTTACGTCAACACAATTTCATCTCCAGCACCAGCTGTGATCGATGCTGGTTTGTTTGAAGACGTTTCATCCGAGAGGCTCCTTCGGTTCATAACACCAGCGACACAATGTCTTCAAACAAAGTCCAACAAGCAAGAACCTTCACAGACGTTCTGCTGATCACGTTTACCTCGTTTTACCTCCACCAAGGAGCTGATGTTTTTCAGACGCATTTGTCTTTTACAAACTAAAAAAGTTGGATGGATTTGAATGAAATGTTCCAGATGACTAAATGACTAAAGAACCATCTGGATCCAGGAATCTGTTGAAGGATTCATTCCTCATTTTCTGCATCTGTGTCTAGAACTCCACAAGAGCAGCGGTGGACTGTCTCTGTGGACCAGTGGTTAGTGGGTCTGTCTGTTAACACAAAGGTCGGGGGTCAGAGCCCACCCAGGGACAGAGGGTTGTTTTTTATCTTCATCGTCATGTTCCTCTACTTGCCCTCACCTGTGTGGTCTTGGTTTTGCGCGAAGAGCCGACGGTGGAGTAGGCCGGTGTGTTCAGATCATCGGTGCTGATGTTGTCCAGGGTGTCGCTCAGGCCGCTGCTCACCGAGCTGCTGTCGTCCCAGCTGCAGGTGGACAGGAGACGATCGGATCAGCAGTGGAAACACAAACGGACAACGGACGGGGAGGAGAAGTACCGAGCAAAGAGCCTGAACCTCCGTCTCCATTCACTGAAATCAACTACGGTTGACGTCCCCATGACGACTGGAAGAATCATAGCTCCTCAAACACAACAACAACAACAATAATAATAATAATAATAATAATAATAGGACAAAAAAAGGACAACAAAACAAGTGAGAATTAATGCAATTAAAAATGTTAAGAGCAATATAAAGCTAAAAAAAAATTTAAATTTGTGTTTTTAGTTTTCTATTCAATAACCTCCGTGGTCCCATTGACTTCTGGGTAAATCTCTTCATTTTTGTTTATTCGGAGAAATAAAACAGCTCATTAAGACTTAAACATGACAAAGTGCACAAACTGCGGCGCGAGAGAAGGCTCTTCATTAGCATGACAAGACTGACAAACTAAGAGACATGGGGGTCACGCGCACACACACACACACGCCTCATTACTGCACAATTACAACTCCCGCAAAATGGTCCTGTCATCTGTGAACCAATTTCCTAACATCAGTTGCAATAAATCAGGTTTAATAACAATAAATTAGCCCCTTCTTTCTTTTATTGTCATCTGTGTCCCTCACACACACACACACACACACACGCTGGCTGACAGCTCACCCACAGAAAACGCAAACAGTACTTCACCATACAAACTGGTTACCATGCCAACATGCCAAGTCTCATCTACTGTGGTGTCTTTGTGTGTGTGTGTGTTTGCGTGTGAGACTCCACCCGTAGTTTGTTTGTTTCTGTTTGTTTGAAACACTACCCTACCCTGCAGGATGAAACACTACCCTACACGATGACCAGGACTCAAATACCTTCAGACAACAATTCAGCCCATCGACAGGATCCAAGAATCCTTGTGTGTGATGACAGCGACGACTGCACCCACAGTAAAGAGGAGGAGACAGAAGCTAATTACACACATTCACACACACACACACACACACACACTTACACACATCCACAGTCAGTTCAGACCTGCCGTCGATAAGTCATCAGAGACCACGACGAAACCCAAAGGCAGGATGAAGATGAGAGAAAAATGACTCATCTTTAAAAGGCTCACAGAGGAGGACGGGGGGGGGAATGTGGGCGACGGGGAGGCGGGCGCTTAATGGCTTTATTGATTTTTTTAATGTGTGTTTAGAAAATCGATAGGAATTAAAGTTAAGCATAGCGACAGCAACTCGTTAGCAGCGGCTGATGGCGTTAATGAAGCCACTGGGTGTTAACGGTGATGGATCTGATGGCAGGAAGACGTCCTGACGCAGACAAAGGAGTCACTCTTTGACAGTTTGGGAATCATCAATATTAACACATGAATACATATTTTGATTAAAAAAAACATAAAAATGTATAATATGAAAATAAACAAGAAACATGATCACATATTATCTATATTTTTAGTCTGTTTTATATATTCTCTCATGCTTATAGACACCTTTCAGCCATGTTTCTCACCATCTCCAGTAGTTAAATACCAATCTACTTACTTATTTGGATGATTTTCTTTATATATTTTATTAACTAGAATTCAATAAAGTGCCATATATGTCAGCAACTTTTCTTTCTGAGGAGCTCGTGGTGAAAATGCAGCCGGTCACAGCCCCTTCAGATATAGTGTCTGCAAAAGTTCACGGCGGCAGAGAGGCGACCCGAGCGGGGAAGAATACGAGTGGCACTGGCTGCGGGGTCAGCTGAGGTCACCTCAATCTGACTGAAAGTTATCTCTGTGCTCAGCCCTTGTCACTGCTGGGGAAGCGACAGGAGAGTTGAAGAGCTCTCTGCCTTTTCCTCTGAGACCAGCTGTGGTGAGACACTGAGTGATGGAGTCAGATTCAAAGCTCCCAACAAACCAAACTGCTCCAAAATAATAATAATAATAATAATTCATGCATGACAGGGTTAAGGATGAAATCTAAAGATTTACTAGGTCATATGACTCGTTCTCCTTCATACAAGCTTTGAAAGAAAAGTTTCAATCAATTTCCCTAAACGGAGACCAATGGACCCTGATGGATTCAAGGGCTGCACATGAACTGGGGCAAACGAACAAGGCGGCTGCTGACGTGCCAGAGCGAGGATGAGTGATCCTTCTGAGCCCGGCAGAGGCAGATGGCTGCGGTGGAGCTCAGTGACTACCACCAGGATACACTCACAGTGGCTGTAAAAATATCACTCGTACCCCCGGGCACTTTGTCTCTTTAGCTGTAGACAAAGAAACATCTTAACGAGTGGCAGGAAAGATGTGTGTGTGTGTGGGTGTGTGTGAAAGTCATTTCTAGCTTGTTTGACTGTCAGCCGCCTCGACAGAAAACATGACAGCGCTGAAACCTCTCACAGCACCGACAGGTTCTATTGAACATATAACAGCAGTTATTGTCATTCTAGGCAGCAGGATTCATCTTCCTACCAACGGATGAAGGTTCCTCCTGATCCACTGTGGCTTCATAACACGGTCAGGCTTGGCTGAGAAGTTGTCATTACGGTAATGACTCGAATGGGATTACCGTGATGACAGCAACACAGCTGTTGTCACCTGCCAGGAGCCGATTCCACGAGCTCCTACTTCACACCGGGTGAGTTTTCAACTTTGAAAACAACAAAAACAAAAAAAAGGCCAAAACATGTTCCTGCCGTCAGCTTAGCCAACAACGGACCCGATAGAGTGTGTATGAAATAAACATGTTCGGAATGTAGTGTTCGGATCACACTGTGATCCGACGTCTGTGCTCCCTGAGTGCATTTCCACTTTGGTGTTTTGACTCCCTGGATCGGCCACTTGCTCCGACAGCGCTGCGGTTCACCGAGCTTTCCCCCACCCCTCCCAGACCTCCACGCATTGAGCTACACGTCACCGCAGCTCCGGTGGAAAGGAACAGCACAGGCGAACCCGCTAACCCCACAGCGAGGGGCGGGCCAGCTGGAATTTTGTGTCATAACTTCTTAAATTAACAATGAGCAACAATGTTCATGGCAGAGTGGCTGAGAGGAAATCGGCCTCTCTCCTCTGGACCCAAACGATGAAACGGTGTAAAACGAGTTCCGGTCCACTCCGAACCCATCTGAACGCACACGTGTGGCGAGGAGGGCGTGACCTCAGCTGAGTGTTGGCTCTCCCCTCCCTGTGTTCATTTCAATGACAAACCCTGGATGTTGTGGCCGTCACGTCGCTGCTCCCATGGCTCAGAACGCTGGGACCCCACTCAGCCATGCAAACGTTAGCTCATGTAATATTCAACACATCTGCTTCTTGAAACAGCACGAGAAGAGAAAACGCTATTAACGGCACAAACAAAGGATAACAGCTGTGATTACAGTGTCACGGGGAGACAAACTAGCCTTTGGAGGAATATTTGGCTGCGGACAGAGCGGAGGAGACGGACGATCTCAGAGGCCGAGTTACGTAAGAGCTGAGGATTCATGAATGATGTCTGAGGACGGACGCTACGATGAAAAACAGTCCGCATGTAAACAAAGGAGCCGTGTGACAGTGCTCACATGGTGGAGAGGTTCAGGTCGAAAAGAATCAGCTCGAAAAGAACGTGACATTAAATGTTCTCGACTCTCGGACAGAATGTTTGTGTCATGTTGTCTGTTTGAGTTTGATCATCCACATTCACTGACAGGTCCGTCGCCGGTTCCATCTGGATGATTCCGTTCCAGATGGGGAATCTACTTTCAAACCACCATACAAACTATTTGTCCCAAGCCAACAGCACACACACACACACACACACACACACACACGAAATGCAACATAAATGGAGCGCATACATCCTCATTTGTGTGCGACATAATCCGCGTTAATGCTGCTGAGCTTCTGCAATTACACTTAGAAAAGCCAAACACGTCCTCACAAATGACTTCACACTTTCCCCGTCTTTTCATTCGCTGCCAGACGCAGGGTGAGAGGCTGCCGTTTCTCCTCGGCTTTGATGAGGAGCACAAAGACAGAAGCTATGAGGTTGTCCTTTCACAGCACACACTCACATACGCTGCAATCAGCTGTTTACAGGTTGCAAACAGGAGCTTTGGGAGTAAATTCTAGTTTTTTCTGTCAACTCACCTCCAGTGGGGTGGTCGCGTCCCGCGGCCTTGTTTCCTGACTGTGCCGTCGACGACGGGAGGAAACAGCCCACCTGGCAGAGGAGCTGTGAGTCGACCGTCCCCAGACCAAATGTGGAAGCAGAAAGCTGGGATGCAAGGACCACCCCGCCCCCCCACGTTCACCCCCTCCCTCCTCTGACCCTCCTTCCCCAACCGGGACGGGCCCGTCAGCCGTCAGAGGGGCGATCAGACGCGTCGTCAGCGGCGGGTTGCCGAAGGTTAATTAAAGGAGGATGACAAAGCAGGACGGAGCCAAGCGAAGGAGGCTAGAGCAACACGCCGGCGCTCGCCTCTGCCAAACGCCCCTGACTGGAAGTGAGCTGATGCATAATGCGTGAAGCTGGGGGAAGACCGTCCATCGTCCAGGACATTATTCATGAGACTCCTCCGTCATGCACAAAGTCAGCTGGTACAAATGCACATGTGTACATTTACCCTTGGTCCTTTAAAATATTCTTTTTTTGTAAATATGTTTACTTTTTGTTCTGTTAAAGAGCCAAGTACAGTCTATGGGTGGGGCTTAACAGAACAAAGATGGCGGCTGCTGGTGGCTTGAATTGTTTCTTTCTAAGACCAACTAAGCATCACTTCCATTCAGTCGTCGTCTCTCCATCCAACTCTTCCACCCTCCTCCAAAACAAACTGACAGGAGGTAGGTTGGCCCCACTCGACACAGAACGATCCTGCTCCCGCTAAAACGGACGATGCTAACATGTGAACAGCTCCGTCCTTCTCAGCAGACGCTGGCAAGCGACAAGAACATCCCGTCACCCTGGCAGGGTGTGTGTGTGTTTTAGAGGGATGGGTGGGGTTTGGGGCATCGGAGAGGTCACCCAGCCTTCTGCCTCTGCAAACTGTTCACCTCCAAACTAGCATCGTCTGGTTTTGGCGCCACAGAAACCTAAATCCTTTGTCTTCCTCCTCCATGGCGACTTGACGGACAGGAGCAGCACGGATCCTCCGAACCTCTCAGCTGAGGTTTCCAATCAAACGTATCAGAACCCCCAGAGCCCCCCAATGTTTTTTTTTTCCTTTTCTTTCTCTCAGCTACTGGGGATCTTAATAAATAAAGTAAACAGCAGTACACCATATGTGTATTTGGATGCTGTGAAGCCCGTAGCTCAGTTGAGTTCTGGGACATTTTTCAAACAAACATAGGTTTACCCGGTCTTACCCGGTCTTACCCGGTCTTCAGCGTCACCGCTGGATGATGTCATGGCTTCTGTCACACACTGCGTATGACAGCGCTGGATCATCCATCAGTCCATCCATCACCTTTCTGATCTCTGCTAAACTTACTGATGCAGCGTTGTGGTCTTGGAGCTGGATTATTTTTCCTGTTCTTACACACACCACCGTCTCCCCTGAGTGCCTTCGTGTCCTCTAATGTCATGGCAACAATTGAGAGCGTGAGTCAACGACAGGCCACGTCTGTTTCCTTTGACAAAAGACAGAGAATCGGTCTGACCTGGACAAACCAACGCACCCCGTCGGTGTCTTCTGTACAGGGCAGAGCGACATGAACATCTGAGGACCAGCCGATGTCACCTTCGGTCACTTTAAGCTGAGTCATTGGAGGTGCATCACTCGTTTCCCATGAGAGGACTAGAGGACTAAGGAGCTAGAAGGAGGACTGGGGCGGAGCTGACCATATGGGACCTGGCATGAACCAGAGCGACAGACGCTCGCCCAGCTCACTGCCCGCGGCTCCGGCCCGAGGAGTCCAGGGGCAAAGGTCACCTGTGGGGCTGAGGCTCGTGTCTGCTGCCGTCTGACTTACGTTCCTGGAGGGGGCTCACCTCTCTGCGCCCCCCGGCGTCTTCTTCAGGTGGAATTTTAATGTCATTTCATATTATCATTCACTATCGGTCTTTCAGTGAGAATTAATAATGAGGGAGTTCATTTGTTTTATTTTTTTACATAGAAACGTCGAGTCGTGTCACCTTCAGCAATGTCACCCTGAGCAAGATCCAGTCTATGAATTTGTGTCTGTAGTTATTAAACTGGGACAGTTTTCGATTCCATACACTGTATTTGAACATGACTTGTTATCACGTTCACAGTTTGACTTTCCAGAACTTCACTGATTCCTAATTCAACTGACAAACTGACTCACGTGAGGAGGAGACATTTCCTCTCTGGCTACTTCACCTATTAATTCACTGAGTCTGGTGATTAACGCGGCTCTTCCCCAGACGGGAAATTATCGGAAATATTCCGATGAATGATAAATAAAGAGCCGCAGCATCTAGAGAGGAAGAGAATACAAAATGAGAAGGCGCCGAGACCACGGAGAGCTTCTGCACAGCCCCCCGTGGATGAAGAGCGAGCTAATTAGTGAGCGCTGACGTGGGCTGAAGTTTGTCTGTTTTCAACAAGAGCGCCCACCTGCACATGTCAGGACACACATTTGCACGATGACACGGAGGAAGCAGCTGGGTGCGCTGACGATAAAACATCTGCCAATCACCATCACGGCTGGCTGAGTTTAGTCGGTGTCACCTCGCTGGAATGAACTGAACTACTATGTAACACAGCAGTGTGCGGTGCCACACGAGAGCGGATATTTCCTCCTGAGCAGGCAGAGATGAACTACCTATGAACTTATTAACGCCCGACGTTGTCACTGATGGAAAAAATGAGTTCTTCCCCAAATCTGCTCCCTGCTTACGGCAGCAGTGACTGCTGCAGAGCGACAGCCGTGAGCCGGCTGCTCGTCACACACACACACACACACACACACACACACACACACACACACACACACACACACACACACACACGCTCCGTTTTCATCCAGCAACATGACACGTGTTTACGCAACAACTTGACTCGGAATCAAACACACGGATGCATCTGCTGCTCTCCAACCAGAGGGAACCACAGAACCACACACCCTGGATGCTGAAACCAAAGGAACCTCCTGACTTATTCATGTCTCTGCTGGGAACGGAGAAGCTGCCGGAGTCAGAGCGCTGGCTTTGGGCTTCTTCTCTTGACAGTAGGGCCACGAGCACGCGCTCATCTATGTTGCATGGCAGGATGGTATTTTTAGAGAGGCGCATTCAGCCGAGGCTGGATTCACCATTGTTTCAGGACATTCTCCTCTTGGTACGACCGGCTGAAGCTCAGGTCCCTCATGGAGCTCACGGGTGCTGGTGTTCTCCTTCCACACTCAAACCACCGCTTTCTGAGCTTTCTTACAAATGATTTATTTGTTTGTGTATTATGTCTGCCATTCCAACTTCCAATCCCTTTTACCGTTGTATACATCTAATACTGCTGATATAATTTAGGCCACTCCCACTTACCATAGCATCAGTACTGTTAGTATCTCAGCTAGTGGGATGTATTACTTTTGTGTATAATGTGTATTTATTTGACGTAATATGTTCTGTAACGTAACAGTTTCCTTCAGGGGTCTAATATATACAAGTTAAATACAAGTTAAACGTATGAATACAGATCATTTTCTGATCTGATCTAACTGGAGAATGAACCTGCATGATGTGGAACCACGTGGCGCACACGTAAAGGTTCGCTGCAGATGGTCTCCATCTCCTGCTGGTCATCCGATGCGTCACTTAGGAAATGTCCTCAGGGGGGTCTGTTGGTTTGGGGATAAAAACCACTCTGGGCGGCGGCCGGGACTCGTTCCAGACCGAGAGAGAACACCGAAGCATAATGAGCCACATGGGAGTGAAGTTCATGTACACAGCCTCTCTCTGTACCACTGCCAGAGTGTTTGTGTTTGTTGAGGTGCTGTGTGTGTGTGTGTGTGTGTGTCTGCCAACTATTGTCAATAGAGACCAAATCCAAATGAAAGTCTTGTAGAAGAGGAGTAGCTTTAAAAAGTAATTTTTCTTCAACAAGTAAAACTCTCGTTAAGCCATTGTACTTCGTGAATAAATATTTCGTTCCTATCAAGCCACACTCGGAAACATCTTGGATATTGGATATTCTGGCTAGAAAGCGAGCCAACATCTGGGAGAAGGAATCAAAGCGGAGCTATGAGAGCAGCCAGGATCCAACTCCACCCGCCAGAGCCAGAAGAAATGGATCTGTTGTTACTCAACCGCCACGAAAAGCTCTTCAAAGTCAGGAAGCAGATCTCCTCCGTCTCCCTGGGAGCCAGCGGGGCTGCGAGGGGAACACTGAGGGAAGAAAGAGGCCATCATGGAAGGTAAGACCCGTCCTACAGAGGGTCCCAAAGCCGGGCTGAGGTGTGAAGCCCGGTGAGCAATTGCTTGGGAAACAAATTTCCCCCCGAGCTTTGTGAAGACGCCGGCGGAACGTGCCGGCTAAGCTCCTGACAATTACATGTCGTGAAGGCAATGTGTGTGCCCAGGTCGGTGTGGGAGCCTCTGACGTCTGAACAGGAACGTCGCCCCCAAACCTTAGCTGCTGTTTTCTGGATCCAACCCATCAAGGCCAGGTGACAGACGCTCCAGGCTAAATACGGACAGTCCACAGGTTGACGTTTGTTCTCATCCGTCTCATCGAGCGTCAGCTCCGACAGCCAGATCGCTGCCAGACTGACGGCCGCGGGTTCATCAGCTCGTCTCAACCTCCGGGCCGCTGTCGGATAGGATCCGACTCGCCCGCGGCCGACGGGCTGTGACGAGGGCTGTGACGAGGGCTGTGACGAGCGGGATGCTGAGGCTGAGGTGTGGGAGCTGACAATAATGACTTTAACAATCGTTTTGTTGTAAAGCACTTTGAGCTGCGTGTGTTAATGAGAAGTGCTGCACAAATAAAGTTTATTATTATCATGAGGTGACAGTACCACTGTGTCACCACTTCAAGATTATTATATTAAAAAATGAATTAAAAGAAATACAAACTGAAATAAAATTCAACATCACTTTCTATGTCATTAGAAGTAAACTGTAATATGTGGGGGGAAATTGCAATAATTCATGCAGGAAAGGGTTAAATGTGCTATATGTAACATATCAAATCTGTTTGTTTTGAGTCCGATAAAACCGAATGAAAAGGTAACGGTAACTGACTGGTATCTGACTGGTCCCAGTCCTTGAAAGTTGCAGCAGATTGGATCCAAATATGTTTCAAATTTTCACAAAAGTGTGAACAGCAGTCGTGGAGGTGAAAGGGGATTCAGATCTCAGAACGACACACAATGGCCGACGTCATGCAGCCCACAGAACCACCACAGAAGAAGAACCGGTGCGTCCATGGCTACACTGAGTCACACGTACTGATGCCGTTACCATAGCTACCACACAGACATGGAGTTCAGTGATTCCTGCTCAGAACTAAAGTTGTACCCAGACTGGACCAACCCCCAACCACACGAACCATTCTGTTCATAAATAACCAAACCAGAGGTCCTTGACACCAGATCCAATCAGTGATTGTTAGCTGCTCGGCGACGCAGCACGACAACGTATGACTGACAGACGTGCTCCTTACCTGTCAATGTCACCCTGCATCTCTTTGCCTCCCCGCTGGGACGTTTCCCGAGAAGATGCCACATCTGATGATCGGCCTGCGTTGCGTGCATACAAATGGAGGCCGCCGTCTGTGATATACCTGTCAGGGGAAAAAGTTTCAGTCAACGCTAACGGCAGCAGCTGAAATAAATATCATGACTGATGCACTGATTCTGGAGCATTACGGAGAACGGGGATACACCTTCCACACGCTCAAAGGATTTATTGTTATCGAGTGAACGAAGGTCAGAAGCACACACGCATGCAGTCTCGTATGTGGGAGAGTCTGTTCGCTTTGTTGGGTTTCAAATATGAACGACCTGACACCACAAATGCAGTCGAGTTAATAAACCTGTACTTCATCTGGTGAGAACATGACGTTCATTTACGAGGAACATTGAGCACGTCCAAGTTTCACTGCAAAAACCCAACATCTGACCAGAATGTTTGTCTCATCTATTTATTTCTGGACAGAAAACCAAACAAAAATTACAATTAAAAAAAAGACATATCATCAGACAAAGTACAAATACTTTATCTGATGATATGTCTTACCATTTGTATCAAGTTCATTTTTGCTTGAAATTATCCCAAAAACTTGCCAGTGGAGCAAGTGTTTTTTTTCTTATCAAAAAGCAAAAACAAAAATCTTGCTCCACTGGCAGATTTTAGTGAAAATGTTCAATGAATGAATGAATGAATGAAACAAGTTTATCTCAGATTAAGTGTGGAGATCTTTTTAGACATTTGATTTGACTAGACATGTTGATTTTGACTTGATCTGAATATTTATTTTATTTCTAATCGAAATGTCAAATTTCTAGTTACATTTTAGACTTAAAATGAGACATCACCTGAAAATGTAACTTGTTTTTAGCTCTACTGATATTTATGATTTTTTCCTCTAGAATTTTCTGATTGTTTCGAAACGAATGGTAAATTAGTTAGAAACAAGTGAGAAATGTCTAAAAACAAGTTACTGTTTCTGCTCACATGTCTTATTTGACGTGTGAAGCGACTTTTGTGAAGAAATGAGACAAATGTTCTGGGTCTGACTGTGAACTTTGGCTGTTCAACATGTTTGTCACTGTTCATCCTACCCGCTGCAGAGCTCATCCATCCGGACGTTCTTCCCTAGGATGTCCCCATCACTCATGTAACCTGCCACCTCCATCTGCTTCCCTCCTTCCAGCCCTCCTCCTCCTCCTCCCTTATCCCCCTGCTCCGCCCCCCTCGCCCCTGCCGTTCGCCTCAGGGGGGCGCTGTACACAAACCTGGAGGGGTCAGCGTGCCCACTGTAGCGCCCCGCCGTGGTGCCAGCGCCCGTTGTGCTCGACCTGGGCGCAGCGTAGCCGCTGGGCATTGAGGGGGCGTCGCCCGCCTGGAGGCGTGGGGTTTGCGATTGGCCCAGACGCCAGGCCATGGGGGAGGAGCGAGCGGCGAGAGCCGGGAGACTCCGCCCATTGACTTCAGTGGTTACTGTTGTGTCGAAGGTCGTCTCGAGCGTACTGCAGAGACAGAAGAGTAGAAGAAGAAATGTATGGAAATGTATTCAAGACTCTCAGTGCCGCTTCCTGAATCACACGTCCGACGCACAGACGCCCTCGTGTCAAGTGGTCCTCTGAGTGACGGGTGAAAAGATCAGCTGTGTTTTCAGCAAAGAGCTGTCTTCATCCACACAGCGCCACTCCCTGCACACTGTGTGTGTGTGTGTGTGTGTGTGTGTGTTTTGAGGGTGACCTTCCTAAACTGCTGCCTTCCAGTGTGTTAACTTGAAGGGGGAGGAGAGAAGAAAACTCTCCCAGGAGGACATGTCAAAAAGAAGTGTGTGTGTGTGTGTGTGTGTGTGTGAGTGTGTACGAGACAGCTACACTTCCTTCCATCCAACTATCAGGTGAATTATCCAAACGTTTTTCAAATGTCACTGAAAATGAGATTTGATTCGGGTGCGTTTAGCGGAGCGGATGCACGGACAAACTACTGTCAATCAACCAGTGTGACCTTTTTTAACACAGAACTTTACAAACTAACACTCACACTCCAAACAAAACCCATTACCCCAACCATTTGTAGCTTATAACCACTAGTAAGTTATAAAAATAGAAAGGAAATAAGCCACAAATATACATACACACTAAATATGTCTGAATAGAGGCAGTGAATACATACATTAAAACCTGGATTTAAAAGGATCTTTTATACGATCATTATACTACAGCTGAACAGGAAGGAAACTGTGTGTGAACGTTCTCTGGAAGTCAGTGAATGAACGTGATCGTCAGCTGTCACCAGAACACAGCTGAACACGGACAGACAGGAAACCAGACGGTTGTTTCGATCATTGGCTACAAGACTTCATGGAACATGCAAGAACATGCAAGAATATATAAATACGAGGCATTTTGGAAAAGAATGTTTATTTATGGATTTTCGTATTTATTTATCGATTGATTTTCTTATTTATTGATTTTCTCATTTATTCATGCATTTATTTATTTCTCTATCAACTGTATCTTTTGGTCTGCTGCAGGAAAACCGAGTACGTACGTATGATGTTTCCTGAATGTGAACATCTGAACATGTGTTCCAGGAACACGTGTTTCCAGCTGTGCATCACTCAATCTTGACAACATTTCGTGCATTTGAAGATAATTAGCCAATGTCTCTTATTGCTCTTTGCAATGTCTCTTATTGCTCTTAATGCTCTTATTGTGTTGTCCTTGTTTTCTTGCATGGTCTGTTTTTGATTTGTGTTCTAGTATTGTCTCTGTCTAACAATGCATTTGTTTGGTATTGTACTCGTCTTCTATTGTGAATAAAATAAAATTCAATTAAATTTAAAAAAACCCAAAACAAACTCTACAACATGGACAACACAGCAATGTGGCTCCTGGCCAGAGCGCCCTCTGCTGGGAGAAACGGGTACGGCATTCATCTGAGCCCATACGTTGTGTGTTTTTATTGTTTATTCCAAAACTGTCCTGTCATTGTTGTTGAGAGGAACGATGCAGAAAATACAACATACAGAAGATGAGGCAGTTAAAGTGGACAGGTGGGCTGGTCCACCTGTGTGTGTGTGTGTGTGTGTGCGTGCGTCAGACATAGTGCCCATGTGCTGCCAAGTGTCGGCCATGGTCACAGCCCATTTCTATCAACACCTCC